>JAOXNR010038300.1:0-20687 GCA_028571225.1 Parsonsia alboflavescens | reverse complement strand
TCTATTCAATGTTTGCTATCTTAGAATGTTACCAAAAATCACGAACGATTCGGTCTAACGGAGCATTTCTAGAAAAGCAAATTGAATTGAAATGGCGAGGTTTAAGGAAAGAGGAAGATCAATTCAATGATGATGTCACATTCTGAGTTTGTATTCGCAGGTCGACCAATTATGATTTTGAGTTTTATCATAATTGTGATTACAATAATAAATTATACTTTTAGAGATCAAGAGATAGAAAAAATGTGACTGGTTGATCTAGGGGACTACATACGGAATCTACTCTGAATGATTACATCCAATTTGAGTTGTTATATATTCCTAACAGATGTATAACAACGAGCGCTCATGTATGCTGGTTGCATGGATTATTTGTTAATATGAACTTTGCAAAAGAATGAGAATCTTGTTTAGCCAATCATGGGCGAGTGGGAGATGATAGAATTATGGGTCACCAATGATGGGATATGTCCCTAGTAAGAACAACTGCTGAAGAGAATTTAATTAAAAGAAATGATATGATGTTTCTTTTAAATAATGAATAGAAGTTAATGAAAAAACAGGGATATGACCTTTATCTCAGACAACTTCTTTTCAGACAACTATAAAAGGAGGATATGGGTCTTCTATTTTACATATGTTTTTACAGATAAAGAAAACATAGTACAGAGAACAATATATTCCATCTATCAGATTTTCTCAAACATTGATTCTCAGGATTGCAAAGGAGCTTATAATCTGTGGCTAATAAGGTATGTTCATCACTGTGATATACTTTCTGATCAATGTTTCAATTTGATCTTGGGCATGTCTTCCGCAAGTTATTATCAGAATCTGTTTGTATCTTAAAGCATATAATTTCTTTCAGTATCTTTTTTGATAATAATTTATATTCATGTGTTTCATCATGTTGTACATATGTATACATTGACTTATCAAGAAACCTAAGACCATTCATTTCATGTGTGTTCTTTGTCAAGACATTGATTGATGCAAGAACAATATCGAAAAACTACTAAACAGAAAGAAAAGTTGGAAACTTTTTGAAAACTATCTAGTTTCAGGAATACGACCAAAGTCAAAAATTATCAATAAGACAAACGAAATATTTATAACCTTAAACGGAACTTAAACCTAATCGGAATTTAAAAACAACAAAATTATGAAAATATCCCTGAAACATTAAAAAAAACCCGAAAAAACATAAAACTGCCCGAAAGTCCATCAAGACGACCCCGGATGGCTGAAATATTCCTTACATCACAGCCAAGCAATGAGTCTTGCTCCTTGGCCCGTTTCCAATTGCCCAGTCAAATTTGAATCCATTCCGAGCAATGAACAGTGCCTCCATGAATAGTACTTCAGTGATGAATGGTGCCCGGTGAATAGTTACCCCATGAATAGTACTTCGGTGATGAATGGTGCCCGGTGAACAGTGCTCCGCCATCATTGATGACATATTTGAAACATTCCATTTTGAAGTAGTCTTGTCCAATGTGTGATCAACTGGTTCCTGTAGTTAAAAAATCCTTTACTAATAACTAGTTCACTTAATTTGGTGGAAATATTTTGTTGCTCTTTTTGCACGATCTTCTTGACGTAATTGTAATTTACCATTGAGGAAGTGTGGCTAAAGAATCAAACTTCCAAATGGGACTTTTTTCCATTGATGTTATGCTTACACTTGAATTTATGGATTCACGTGGGCTTCCTCTACTAACAAGGTATCACACAATGCTATGACTTTCATATTTTCAACAAAAATCCCCATTCAGTTTCCCTCACAAATTTGTGCCACAGACAGCATGCATATATGGGATAAGGTATTCATGTTTTAAATTTAATTTTAAAAATTTGTATACCATTATGTGCTTTAATTACTCAGTTGTATATGAAGTTGTGTTTCACCTGAATAATAAAGTTCCCTTGTATTTGTTTTGCAGTTATATGTATGCTTGACAACATATTGTTGACGTCTGAGTTAATTCATTCTTTGAATAGAAGGTGCATCGGGGGAAATATGATTTTAAAGCTTGATATGTTGAAAGCTTTTGACAGGGTTAGATGGTATTTCCTTTTGGAGGTATTGAGGAAATATGGGTTCAGTTGCCACTTTCGGAATCTTGTATTTAATTGTTTGGCTTTTAACAAGTTCTCTGTCACAGTCAACGGGGAATTATGTGGCTTTTTCCCTTTTACATGGGGAGTTTGTCAAGGGGACCCCCTATCTCCCACCTTGTTTATATTGGCCGCAAAAGTGCTCTCCCAAGGTTTGAATAGATTGTTGTATAATGGCGAAATGGGTGACTATATTACTGATCGCATCAGCTTCCTGTCCCCCGCTTGAGCTTTGCAGATGATGTAATTATCTTTACACAAGGATTAAAGAAGGTTCTGCAAGCGTTGATGGCTTTCTTGAAGTTCTATCAGGATTGTTCGGGTCAGAAAATTAATCTTCATAAGAGCTCCATGTCCATCTCTTCTCACATCCTTATTCAGCAGTGGGAACTCCTTGAGAACATTACTAGTTGCGTCATTCAACCTTTGCCGGTGATTTACTTGGGTTGTGCAATATTTCCAGGCAGAGCTAGGATCTCCTACTACGAGCCCCTTGTTAGTAGGATTAAAGCTCGCATCAACAGATGGCAGAGAAAGAACCTTTCTCTGGGAGGGAGGCTGATATTGATTAAGCATGTGCTTTCCGCTGTTTCAAATCCTCCGTAGCAAGTTATTCAAGAAATAGAACGTCAATTTGCCTACTTCTTCTAGGGTCATTCAGAATTCGGTAGTAACAGGCATTGGTGCAGCTGGAGTTTCATCTCTCGGTCTTATGGAAAAGGTGGTTTGGCGGTTCAATCTCTTGATCAGTTGGTCATGGTCGATGGCTTTAAGTTGTGGTGGGAATTTCGTTCTTCAGACTCTCTATGGGCTAGATACTTGAAGATGAAGTATGGGTTTCAGCCTGGAGAAGACCTGACTGAAGGTGGCTCTCGGGTATGGCGACGTATGCAGCAGTCCTCTACTTTGGCAGAATCGTTGATTGTATAGGATGATGACGAAAGCTTCATCTGGAATCTGTCTTCCTCAGGAAGTTTCAACGTCTCTAATTGTATCTTGGCCTTGTAGGAAGAAGAGTTGGATGATGCCGTTGTTGAGTTTTTCTTCCATTTGAAGATTCCCCTTTTATGGTCGATATTCATGTGGAAGTGAAGCAATAGGGTTTTGGCAACAGATGACATGCGGTTGCGTCTCGGCTTTCAGATAGTGTCTCGATGTCACTGTGATGAGTCAGGAGAATCCATTGAACATCTTTTTGGACTGCTGCAAGATTGCTACAGCAGTATGGGCGCATTACTATCGTGCCTTTGGAGTGGTTGATGGTTCGATGAAGCTAGAGGACAGATTGCAGCAATGGAGTATTCAATCCCGCCGATTGGGTGCTTTGGCAAAACTTATTCCTTTGTTGATTTGTCATTAGATTTGGGTGGCTAGGTGTGCATTCTTCTTTTCTAATGAAACCAGCAGTGTAAGTAAGATTATTGACAAAGCCAACTAGCAGCTTTATCACATTAATCAGGCACAATACTTGCCCATTTTAGTTAGATTATTTCCTAGAATTTTACCTTAGCTAGGTTTGAAGGAGCCCATACTCTTCATTCGCTTTGTAAGGCTTTTGCCCATTTTTCTATTCTTTAATAAATGGGAAGGGGTCTGCTCCTAACCTCCCGTCTTGTGACGGTTTTATAAAAAAAAAATTTTAAAAAAAAGGTATATGTAGGTCTCTTGCATATCTTCCTTTTGCATGTGTAGAAGATTTTCATGTTTTTGGTCCAGTTGGTTTGAAGCAAAGACGGACAAGAGAACCTAGTATGATTGCATGCAAATTAAAAACTGTTTTTGTACGCATGTATGCGTCTACTTTCGCCTTTTCTATTTCATAGTCTTGTTTCCTTAGGTGCAACTACAGTTCCTTTCTCTCAACTTGGGATGTTCCCTTTTACTGATGCTGACCTGAATACTCCATATGATTGTCTTTCTTTGTTGATCTTTTATTTTGTATGTGATGAGTAAGCTTTTATTTATATAGAAAATACTTTTTTGTTCACAATATCTGATGAAATACCAACTTTTCTTCTTGTACTAAAATTTTTAATACGCAAAGTAATTACATTTTTCATCTAATATTAAAATGAGAGTAAGTCATGACATCTAACTTATCTGGATAATTCTGTCTAGAGGTGATGATCTTGGAATCTGTTATTAGTGGAACAAGCTTATTATACTTTGACTTAAGTGTATAATGAAAAGTGATAGCCAAATATATTTTTTAGTAATTTATGTCAAGACTTCTATTTTTTCACCTATCTACTAGCCAGAATCAAGTGGATGAAAATTTACAAGACGAGTCAAACCCTTTTTTCTTGGTTGTCGTAGGCATTGCTTGTATCCCATGCCTTTGTATTCCACATGAGAATTATAGAATGACAAATAAATATAACTAATATATATGTGGTGCAATTTTTATTTCCAAGTCCAATTTTTCTTCTTGAAACAATTTCCTTTTTTTCCTTTATAAAAGAATTTACTTAACCTCTTTTATAGGCAATTTCTAACCTTAAATTTCATTTTAAATAGAAAAATTATTAATTGATCATTGTGACAGTGTATGAATATTATATTTCAAATAATGTGGATCACATAATTTGTGTTTCTGTATATACAATTTAAACAATGAACCTAGAAGACGACTTTCAAATTTGTTGCCACAACCCTAAGTAACTAATGCAAATAAATAAATATATACTCGAAAATGTTATAGAGTGCATAGTTAGATATCTAATAGTCAAAGTTATCGATCATATATCTTTTTTAAGAAAAAAAATTAATTTTGATCAATTACCTCTAAGATTTAGTTTATCCTTTTGGGAATTAGTATATAAAATATAATTATGAAAAATTTTTTTTTTACTGTTGATTTTCTTTTTCTTTTTTTCTTTTTTTCTGAAAAAAAGATAGTTAAATCAAATATTTGGAGGGTCTGCCAACACTTGGAGGTTTATGGCAGCTACCACACAATCAAATGCTTTTGCTAATTTTGTTGGTGAAGTCAAAGCTTGTTAAGGGTGTGAATGAGAGAATCAAGATTGAATATATGAAGTTCAAGCTGAGCTAGTTTATATTTCTTAGGATGAAGCTTGGGTTTTAACTTGATCAAACCTAAGCTTCCAAATTTGAGCTCGGGTTGTGAGATAGTTTAAAAGCCAGGGCTCATTTTGGTACCCAAAAAAGGTTAAGCTTGGCTCGCTTAAGTTTGGGTTAAGGTTTATTTTTGTGAAAAAAAAAATTACAAAATTATATTACACAATAATATCATGTTTAAATCCAAATACAATTTGATTCATGTTTCAAATCACAACCTTTCTATTTAAAATAATACATTTCACATTATTAAAACACTAATAATTCCAAATGTTGTTAAATAATATTTAATTGAAATGATAATAATTTGATCATCTTTACATGTTACAACGAAACTTCACAATCCAAAAGTCATACAAGAGATATACTAATTATTAGTAAATGACGTTATATTATTGTAATAAATAGGGTAATTGTTTCCATCACCTCTAAACTTTCCCAAAATTTAGTTCCAGCTTCCCAACTATGAATCGTCTAATTTTGATTCTCCAACAATGGAAAGCTATAAAACGGGCTTCAATTCATTTTTTAGGTTAAGCCCTGACGGAAGACCCTCACATGCCATTCACCTAACAATTTTTAGGGGCAATTTTGTTCACCAATTTTTTTCCTTTGCTTTCTTGTTTTTTCCCTTTTGGGAATTAATTTCTTTTCTATGTAGTGTTTATAATTACTAACTTGGATATGTATATACTTCTAGGGGCTAATGCAGGTGTGGTTGGTTGTAAATGCATGTAAGGATGGATGGCGGCTGGAAGTTGGCGGAGAAGACCCATTTCCTGCCATGGCTTCTATCATAAGATACTAGAAGAAACAGATCTCCAAAGATCTGCCCTGCCCATGGTTTTTACTTAACAAAGCTTCACCATTGGACGTAATGTAATTGGCGACTTTTTCGAAGCCTGCCGATGAGAACTGATTGTCCACCCAACTCCTGAGCTGAAGCAAATGCAGATCTTTTTTTGTTGGGTTAGAAAATGTAGCGAGATGAAGAAAAGAGAATAGGGGGGGGGGGGGGGGTTGCCTAATGGGTTGATGGGGGATTAAAGAGGGTGGCAACAGGAGGTTAGATCTGGGAGAAGACGGGAAGGATTATATGGCACAGCGGCACAACTAAATTGGGTGGGCAACACGAGAACGGACGAGTGGGAGGGATATGAGGGTTTGGAAGGAAACTAGGTCAAAATAGGCTTGAACGGAGAAGAGGGGATAGGATCTGAAAGGAAGGGGTTGATTGGTGGAGAGAGCAGATCAGACTTGATCTAGTGAAGGACGTGGACACTGTGGTTGGCGGGGCCACTTGCAGTGAAGGGAGGGTTTTGTAGACGAGTCTGGCATCGGGCGGTGGTCTATGGTGTCATGTGAGGATCGTGACAAATTTGTCTAAATGTGTCAAAACTTTAGTTTAAATAAGATGTGATATTCATATAATAATAAATTATAAAAAAAAAAAATCAAATACATATATCTTTACATTCATAATTTGAATGAAAGTTGAATGTAGAACATGTTTTTGTTTATATTGAAAAATATTTGTCCATAAATTTTTAGTATCTTTGCTAATTAGCACTTGTAACTAAGTGTAGGATTACCCGTGTTTCTTCCTATTTCCTTCGATGTATATTGGTCAAATCAATATAGATGACATTAAAGGGTTGACCCACAACATAAACCATCCTTCCTTTCAAGAATATTTCACAGTTTCCAAAAAAGATAATTAAAGTTATTTGACTTTTCCTTTTATTTAAATTTATTGTTTTTCAGGGTCCATCCCATTTTTCCAAATTTCTTTCTTAATTCACTCTACTTTTGTCCACATATACATGAATATATATTGAGGTATAAATTAACACAATAACAATCCATCATCACCAAAGACAATTAAACAGTAAAAAAGAATGAGCATCTCTCCTCATCAGTCAATTGATGAACAGGTATGTATGTATGTTTTCACTCTACTTGAAACATTTTCAACTCCATGATCAATTGTGCAAGCCCAAGAGCACAACCCTAAAACAAATATCTAGTTTCAATTTGTACTAGATTTTCAATAGTTATGCTATTGAATTCAAAGATAAGAAGTTGTGTTATGATTTCCATTTCTCTCTCTATATTTTCATGAAAATATCAATTTCTTCTCCATTCTTACATTTTTTGTTATTCTCTATTTGATTAATGAATACGCCTATTTAATAATATTGATGAGTTGTGGCTGGAAATAAGTTTTTTGAGGAAGTGGAACAAATCAATCAGTTTTAGTTCATAGAAAAAAAAAAAAAAAATTCTTTTATTTTCTTAGAATTTCAATGTTTTTCTCTGCTTAGATTCATAAGTTTTCCCTTTTTGAAATATTTACAAAGGAAAAAATTTTTGATATTGGGTCGTTTAATATCATATATTGCTTCATTTGATTATCAAATTCCTTTACTATTTATTAGTGTGATATAGAAGTGTTGGCAAATATTTTCTAAATGTCGTTCGATAGATTTCGCTGCCTTCGATGATAATATTTTTTTAATATCTCCCTTGGAGTTTACATAGAGGAGATGAATTATTAGTGAAATAAATTTCTTATTTTATTTGACGGACTTTGATATAAATGTTCATTTAATGATGTGTAATAGCATTTCTTTCCCTTAAATTTCATCTATTTCATGTATTTTCAGACAGATATTCACTTACCAATGACTAACAATTTTGTTCGAATTCAGAATCAGAATAATATTGTGCCGGCATGGCTTGGGGCTTTCCTGAGAAAGACATTCTTCGGTGCTTGTCCTCACCATGAACTCCAAAAGAACGATGTCAACATGTACTGTATCACTTGTGATACAACTTTATGCAAGTATTGTATTGAAACGGGCACTCATAATGGCCACAATCTGCTCAAAATATATCGACATGTGTATGAAGATGTTGTTCCCCTGAAAGAGATGCAAAATCATATTGACTGTTCAAATATTCAGGTACGTACTTCTAATATAAATATATAGATAATTATCTGGCATAATTAATACTACATTGAATAGTATTTATGGAGTGCTAATTTATTTCTTTTTACTCTCTTAATTAGTTAGCCATACCACATATAAATGGCATAAAGAACAAAATAAAGATACAAAGAATCACCCAAATAAAACTGATAACCAATCTATACAATTAAAATTAAAAACAAGTATTTTCTTTCATGTTTGGGAATAAAGTATTACTTCCTTCCGAGTTCTATTTTTATATCACATAAAGTAAAATATATTCGTTATATAAATTTTAAAAAAGGTCTATGAGATTCCTTTTTTCCAAAAAAACAAAAAAAAAAGTCACTAAAAGTTAATGCCATTTTACCTACTTAATTGTTCTAAATTGGTTGCATATCATTTATATACACACACTCTCTCTATTATAGTAGACTTTTGAACCATAAAAAATATTTTCCTTTTTACCAATTTCTTATATGCATATAATGTTTTCTCATCAGTAATTAATTTGATCACTAACATAATTTTTGTGTCCATTATAATTCATGACAGCCATACAAATGCAATAGGAAATGGATTGTAGCTATAAATCCTCTCCCCCATTGCGGTTCAGGTGCACAAATGGATGTGGATTTGTCCTGCCTTGTGTGTAAGCGAAGGTTGATGGATCCTAAACAATATCGTTTTTGCAGCATTGCCTGCAAGGTACATAAAAAGTTAAAAGCAGCGAAAGAAAATAGATGCACCATAATTTACTAAGATAAAGTCTTTACTGGAAATTCATATATAACAGACTTTAAATTTTCACGTGATGGCATCATTTTCTTAAAGTGTTATGGTTAGTGTTTGATTTATTTTACCATAGACAAATAAAATAAAATTGAAAATTTTAATACAAAATCTCTATCTAATGTAAAGTTTCAAGTTCAAATTCTATTCGTGTACTAATCTATCTGTGAAGTCTATCTCTAGACATCCATCACGACAAAAAAAAACAAAGGAAAGAAAGAAAAATGCTTGTTCTATGTCTGGCAGGATATTTCAATTCTCTTCGTAAAAATTTTGTTTCTATCAAATTAATTAGAATCTGGTAATTAAAACATTTCAGGTGGAAGAATTATCCAAGAAGAGAAAAGGCTTGGACACTACTAGCTTCGCTCTGGAGACTTCAACTGCAGAAGCTGAGATGGAAATGAGTATAAGAGAGATTCGAAAGCGTAGAAGGAAGGGAATTCCAATAAGGGCTCCTCTCAATTAGATCTTTTCGTCTTAGAGTTTTCTGAGGTCAAAATAATAACTGCTTAGCAACCTCTTATGCAACATAAAATGTTTTGCTGACTTTCATTCTGAATGATTATATATTTTGTGTTATTCTTTGTTAATTTGCTTGTGTTGCTTTGAAATTATACATTTGGACAGTTTTTCCTTGGTTAGCGGCTTAGTATTTCTTTATAACTTTAAGGAAAAGGATATGTGAAGGGTGTCCGTGGACAATTTCAGATAATTAGATCCCTTTTTATTTTTTTTTCTTTTTATATCTCCAAAGTTTTTATGACTTGCCGATGTATGTTGATTGAAAGAGAGAATTATTCTTTTGACTTGAAGACAAGTTTTTGAGCCAAACAACATAGGTGGACAAAATAAGTGTGTCACTATTTTGTGTCCATTAACAAAATCTTGAGTTATTTATTCTTCCTAAGGTTTTTCTTCTTTTTTATCATCAAATCAAGCTCCTCCTAATTCGTTTACTCAACAAGTAAACATTTAGTAAAATTAAACCACTTTGCGTCAAGATATCTTCCTTGCGAACTCTAAGTTTATTTGGCATAGATCTCTCTCCAAATCAAGTATAAAGTTTAATTTTTGAGGTTCTGATTTGAGCATGGCTGAGTGAGTCTTAGAGCTAGTTGGCGTTCTTGCTGAGATTCTGAGAAAGGAAAATTGATATTTGGGAAAATAAAAAACTGACGAAATGAAAATAGGCAATACTGATGCTTCCAATCCACCGGTAAATATTCTTCGTTTGATCCTAATCTTTCACATTTGTTTCCTGAAACCCATAAATTAATCCTAGCTAAGATCTCTGTAGATTCATAGACAAAGGCTTTAATTGCGTAGCTAATCTAAGATTAGATAAACCCTACATGAAATCAAAATAGAGATGGCAGCCTTGACTTTGCGATATTCAAAGGTTTTTCTTCTTCCTCATAGTTTGGGAATCACTATCAAGCAATTTGGTTTAGCCATTATCCATCATATCACAATATTGTTGTTGAAAAACTCTTTTAAAAGATTCAATGCAACCAAGATGCGAGCATTAATTAATGCAAAGAGGTTGATGTTTGTTAGCGATTCAATAAACAAACGTAAACATGTGGGGATTAAGGAGGGAGTAAAAAAGTGAGCAGTAATTTGTCTATTTTGTCATCCCACGTAGGTTGAGTGAAAAAATGAATTATTCTTTGACTTGATCTTAAAAACTCATTTTTAAGTCAAAATGATGTATTTGACCGGTCCTAAAATGTTTAAGGATTTAAATAGATAAAAATAAATAAATTGATTAAAATTGTTTCTTTCTTAAATTCAGTACCTGTTTGTGCTCGGTTAATTCATAAGTGTTTTTCAAAATTAAAAGCTATTCTTTGAAAATATTTTTTTATTAGGATTTTTTAAGATTTAATAGAATAATTAATTTGCTTGAGTTATAATATATTTAATGTTAACATTTTAATATATTTAAGAAACTTAATTTTCCTTTTAACAAAATATTGAATCTAAAAAAATACTATGAATTGAAGATAGATAAAAAAATGATGTCCAATGGTGAGAGAAAAATGTTTATATTATTTTGTTTTTTTATTCACCAAAAAGGTATAAATATATACCTATGAGTTAAACTAAGTAAATTTTCATATTATTGTGATGGGAAAAAAACTTTTTAAAAAAAACAAGATAAACCAAAAAATTTATGAGAAAATAAAAATGAAAAGAGAAAAGGGGAGAAAAACGGAAAAAAGAAAGATTTAAAGGAAGACTAAGGGAAGGGATAGAGTAGGGTAAAAATATAAAAATTAAATAAAAATAGTTAAGTAGAATCATAAAAGAAAAGAGAAGGGGAAAAAAAAGAATGAAAGGACCACCAAGTTCAGGTGGTCGAATATTTCATTCAAATTTGTCCAAAGCTCCAATGGATTTTTAACAGTAAGATATTCCATGTTCAATCCTTCACTAAAATGATATCAGAGGAATATCATGACCTTCGCACGATCTTAATTTCAAGAATACATATTTTCAAAATAGTATTTCTAAGACCCATTAATTCAAGGTGCATTTCAACATCCAGTTACCAAGACAAATAGTTTTTTCTAGAAATTTCAAGAGTTGTGAACTCTTGTTTTGTAATATTAGACATACTGAAATCAAAAGAAGAAATAAAGTTTTGTTTTGTGATGAAAAGAAAAGTTCTAACCTTCTGGCGATGGGAAGATTAAAATTAGAAATCTTTTTGTAAGTTTTGCAATTCAATTTCAGTGATCTCAAAACAAATCCAATATCAAAACTTGTAGAAAATAAATACTAAAACGACGAGAAATAGACAAAAAGAAACAATTCTTTGATCAATTGATAGAGTTTTTATTTTTCTCTCAGAATGTTTTTGTGTTACAATGATTAAGGGAAAACCTCTATTTATAGCTATAAGAAAATAAGAAGATGAACCTTCACAAATAACTCATTAATGATAGTAATTAATTGATAATATTAATGGTAATCATTAATAAATCTTATTTTTGAACCACCATTAATAATTGTAACGGCTTTTGTAATATCGGGGAGTTGGACATGAAGCTGGCACGGAAACGTGCCTAAATCCCAAGTGGTTAAATATTAGTGCAATGAATAGACATCCATTTATTCAATAGCATATTTTATATTATACACAGAAATCAGATTCTTGAAACAAAACTGTTTAATGAACTTTTTTAATTAATTAAGTAATGCATCATTCCTGATATATTTAGCTATTCTGATTAATGCATTATTCTTAGAAAAAAATAGTTACTTTATTTTATTTCTTTTCCTTAACCTTATTTACACATTCAATGAATTTATTATATTCATCCTAATAAAAAGAAAACTGGATTTTTTTAAACAATATAATTAACAAGCAAGATTAATAATCACTATCTACATATATTAAAAAAAATTCATATTTCTATAATTTGTCTTATTATACATTTTTCTCATTTTTACCAACTTAACACAGGAAAATAAAAGAATCTAAAAGTATTTAGTTTTTTAAAAATATTGAAAATATAATATAAAATAAATAGGTCAAGACAATTAGATACGAGAAAGAATTTACAGAATATAATAGGTAAAATATAATATTTTAGTGTCAATATTTTGTTTTTATATTGTTACTTTTCCCAAACTTTCCTTTCCGGCTTCTTTAACTTCTCTCAAGTTCATCGTGCCCTTATTTTTTGAAGTGCCTCTCTTGTAGCTTTTGCTACAAACCCATTATCTCTTCTGCCTCAACTTTTTTCGTTCTTCAAATTCCCAGACAGCAAAAGAAACTAGAAAGCTATTTTTCTTGCTGTGACATTAGTTCAGGTAGAAGCATACCTGGAAATTTTAGCTATACTTCTTTGAGTTACAATTTTTGCATTCCACTTGATATTTGAAAGCAAATTCACAGATATTAAAATAACAATAATAATGAAAAAACCTTCTACTGTTCTCATTTAACATCGGTAAGATTTTCACTCTATTGTGTTTCTTTTTTTTTCCTTTCCTTTCCACCCAATATCCCAACTTCCCACATTTATTAGGGTTCTCTCTCTCTGTCCCTCTAGACCTCCTAGTCAGCCCACTAAATCTGTACATTTCACGTCAACTTGCTTTTGGTTTCTTTATTAGTCGTCTGACAAATACTACTAAGCTGAGCTACCGGGCAGCTCATCGAGGCTTTCTTGCTCAAAATCCCAACTTATAGAATTTTGAGTAAGCCTTTCATCGATTACTTGTCCTAGGTTGAGTTTCTCTAGGCTTCCTATTCAGAGTTTGATTTGTTGGTGTTTGTTTCTTGAAGTTTGATGCCGGATTAGTTAGGTTTGTGATGTGATCATGAGATATAGTTTCTCAATTCATTGGCTCATCTCTCAAACACATCAATCTAAAGATAAGTTTGCAAGGCTCAACAATAGATTCAACTTAATTTAGATTGATCTTTTATTGTTAATGTAACAATTAACTAAACTAATGAATCAGAAGACTAATCAACACCTTAATATAAAGTAGATGAAAAACCCCAAATGAAGTCTTTCAAGAATCCTAGGAGAGTTCATGTCAAACTCACACAAAAGATCACGTTTTATCTTGAAAGGTAACACTCGAATAGAGTTTAATTGTTTATCACGATAAAAGTTGGTATTTAATTACAATCATAGTGCTATATATATAGGAAAAGACTTAACAAACACCTAAATAAAGTTCAAAGGACTAAATACAATTAAAATATATTAAAACGTCATAAAAACCCAAGAAAAGTCAATGAACATGAGTTGGCACAGTCAAAACTCAACTTGGCATGGTGAAAATTGAAGTTGGTTCTCTGTTAGACCGATGCTTGTCGTGGTGTCCATACCGGCATTGGTTAGCCCTAGAAGTCTTGCAGTGCAATGCTCCTTGTGGTGCACTAGCGCTCATAGGCAGATCAGATCAACAGTTTTCAAGCTTCCGTGGACCATTTTCGAGCATTTGTCAACCACTTTCGACCATTTTTAAGCTGTTTAAATCCTTACTGATATTTAATGTTTTTAAAACCTTCTCCCTCCATTTTCATGCGTAAACATGAAGTATAAATCTTTATAAACATGCTTTATTCCATCAAATTTGTCTTCAAAGTAGCCCTCATGTCGTAATTTCAAAGATCTATTCATTTTAAAGCTTTTTCTTTGATCTTCATCATCTTCATACTTGAAAAATAAGTCATTCTAAACATCTTTGATGGCATCCAAGTTTATCCAGCTAATGGTTGGTTTGCTCCTTGATATCCATCATTCCCCCTCACCTCAAGATGATTAGTCCTTGAATCTTCAAGTCCTACAATGAGAAGAGCATTCTCACTTACATTGATTAAAACATCAAGATAATACTTACCAAGTATCTCAATGCTCTCGAAGGCTTAACAAAGATTGTTCTTCATGGAAGTTATTTCATGAAAATGCCTTACCAATCCTTCCTTCAAGGATGGTGGTCTCTCCTTAATTGATATGCATTCATTCTCAACTACAAGAAACTCATTAGAAGAAATAACATAGACAAGCAATAGTATCAACTTTAAGCCACAAAGAAACAAGATTCTATCAAGTACAAATCACAACTCCCAAAAGTTGATGTCACATAAAGCATGGTATGAAGGAATTACAAACCTCGCATCCAAACACAAAAAGCACAAGAAACACTTCATTACCATACCATTCACATGTCCTCCATAAAAAAACATTGCAATGAATAAGAAGAAAATCTCCACACATGCTAGAACTCACAATATCATCAAGATGCACGAAATTATTGATGTGATCTTGAAAGATGAAGTTTTGGGGTTCATAAGCTCAAAACACATCAATGAAGATTGTAGGACTCATCATAAGATTCAAGGTGAATTAGATTGACCTATGTTGTCAAGCAACATCAACTTACCTCTTGATTTGGTAGACTCTTCAATACTTTAATCCAAAAGTAATTGAATGCCTCTTGTGAAGTTAATCAAGAACCCTAAGAAGAGCTCACGAAGAACACTCAAAAAGATCAAGTTTTATCTTAAAAGAGTTCTCTCAAATATGAAATAATGTTATGAAGTGTTCTACAATGGCAAATATAAGAACTATATATAGTTCTAAAACCCTAAACAAACCTAATAAATCATTCATGATGTTTAATGACAAGGCAATAAAATAATTAGTTTTATATGGTCTTTAGTGAATTATTTATTGATAATTCTAGTTATTTTATGACAATTTATAGAATATTTTTACTCCCATATGTATTTCTTTCATTGCAGGAGTTTTTATGGAGAAAGATTGAAAAAGAGCAAAATTGGAATTCAAGAAGAAAGGTGAATGCTATTTCAAGAAGAAGACTATTTGGAGCATTCTTGGAGGAATTAAAATTCAAGAAGGAGAAGAATAGGAATTCATAGAAGGAATTGGCAGACAACGTCAAAGACTCAAAGATAAAAACTACTTCCTATTTTATTATTAAAATATTTCTTTTCTAATAGTTAGTTTATTTTTAGTGTCTCAGTCATCTATAAATTGGCTAGTTTTCTTAGAGAATCAATCATCACATGTCATCTTTCATATTCTTATTCTCTACAAGCAAGATTTCTTGAAGGAAGCCTTCTTGGAGTTCAACAAGGAAGATTGAAGATTCAAGAGTTTGCAATTAGTTTCTTTATTTCTTTCTACTCTTTTAATGTTTCAATCTTTTATCTTGTATTGTTTTGGGATGATGATGAGTAGCTAGTTTATTTGTTCTAGGATTGTAATGGATTCTTAATCAATTTATTTGAGTTAAATCTTATTTCTTCATATGGTGATTATGCTTTATTGGTTTTATTTGTTTATGTTTTTATCGTTAGAGAGACTGACCATCTTTTTATTTGACAAAACCTTTAGGATTTGAAAGAGGACTTTTGGTTTTTGGGTCTATGAACAAATAATTCGTGTTAAGATTAATTTGTGATGAGTTAATTTTATTCGTAGTTGGGATTGAATACCTTGGGTAACCATATTATGACTTGTTCTTCATCTACTCATTCTTTCTGCATTGGCATAGAGATATAGCTATTGTAATTGATTGGGTAAGCTTTTCAATTGCTTGAAAGAGAACTCTTGAAATTTTTGTGTCATGGTTAATCAATCTGTATAATTATTATATGTTGAAAACGATTTTTTTCACTTGAATTTGTCTTTGAAGAAACTCGTTTGATCACTTTATTACTTATTAATGATACTTATACTTGCTAGTGCAAATTGGCTAACAAGTTTTTGGCTCCGTTGTTGGGGAGTTTTTATTTAAATAGGTGCTAACATTGATGCTTCAATTCTATTCCAAGATTAAATCTTTTCTAATTTTTGTTTTTCTTTTTCTCTTAGAATATCCTGGATAGGTATGCACTTTGGAGCAGAAAGCCAGTGCTACTACCTTTAGATTTGGAGATCAACAAAACCATGAGAAAACTCAAAAAGGAGGAAGAAAACATGGCTGACCAAGGTAATGAGAACAACTCTATCATGGATTATGCCACACCACACATTCCTTGAAGCTAAGAGAAGTGCACCAATCGTAGCAGCCAACAATTTTGATATCAATCCTACAATGATCCAAATGATCGAGAACCATCAATTTTATGGAGCTGATCAGGAGGATCCAACAAAGCGTGTTAAAACTTTCATGAAATTAACAGAGACATTCAAGTTCAACAATGTTTCCTTTGATGCTGTCATGTTACATCTCTTTCCTTTTTCATTGGCTGGTAAGGTGGTAGATTGGTTAGATAGTTTGCCTGATTAATCTGTTACTACTTGGGATGAACCGATGAATTTTTTTTAGCTAAGTTTTTAACACTTGTTAAAACTGCAGAATTAAGAAACGAAATCCAATGAAATCTAGAATTTTAAGTAGTAATCGGAAGAATTTTGTACGAGGCTTGGGAATGCTTTAAGGGAAATTCTAAAAAAGTGTCCTCATCATTAGATACCCGAATGGTTGCAGGTGGAAAGTTTCTTCAAGGGTCTAACTCAGATAGATAAAAGGATGCTTAATGCAACTACCAATGGGAACATATTGATTAAGGATGCCAAGAATGCATTAAATATCATTGAAGATATGGCCTCAAGAGGTCAACTATGGCACACAGTTGAAATCTCAACTCGAATTGCAGGTATGTTAGAAATTGATGTTGTTACGAAGATAGCAATTTAATTAAAAGCTCTACGAAAGGAAGTGGAAGAAGGAAAAAGTAACCCTTCAGGGTCTTCTAACTCCTCTCATATTTTAGTTGTTTGTGAAAGCTGTTGTAATAATTACAGTAGTTTCCAATGTCCCAATAATTTTAAAGGAGTAAATTTTGTGGGTAATGGGCAAGATAATCCTTATTCTAACACATAAAATTCTGGTTGATGAAATCATCCTAATTTTTATTGGAGAAACAATTCTGATAACTTTTTTCAGCAAAGATAAGCTACTCCTCTAGGATTCCAAAGACAATAGCGACAACCACAAGAACAAGTAGTGGTAAAGAAGACAAGTATGGAGGATTTGTTACAACAATGTATGGTATCATCTGAGGCATGCTTGAAGACTCTAGAACTACAAATGGGGCAATTGGTTCAAGCAATGCAAAATAGCCCTCCAGGTAATCTTCCATCAGATACTAAACCTCCTTGTGATTGTAATGCTATTACTTTGAGGACAGGTAAAACATTTCCAAGTGTAGATCAAGCTAATGATGTATCTACAGATAAAAAGGGACAACTTCAAGTTGAGGAAGAAGTTGAAAAGGAGGTAGTTGCTGAAAAATCATCAAAGGAGAAGCTCAATCCTGAATATCCACCTCCACCATTAACTTAAAGGCTGCAAAAGAAAAAGAAGGACAAGCAATTTGAGAAGTTTCTACAAGTATTTAAGATACTTTCAATTAACGTTCCTTTTGCAGAAGCTGTGGAAAAGATACCTAGCCATGTGAAGATCATGAAGGACATTCTCTCCAAATGCAAAAGGTTAGGAGATTATGAAACAGTGGCACTTATGGAGGAATGTAGTGCGATCATTCAAAGAAAGCTTCCACCTAAGTTTAATGACCCAAGGAGTTTTGCTATTCCTGTTGTTATTGGTTCTCAATTTTTTAGTATCGCTGTTTGTGATTTAGGTGCTAGTATTAACCTTATGCCTTTGTCTATTGCTAAAAAGATAGGTTTGGGAGAAATCAAACCCACATCAATCACTCTACACATGGAAGATCGAACATTGATCTATCCAAGATGAGTTATTGTAAATGTTCTTATCAAGGAAGATAAATTTATTCTCCATGCTGATTTCATCATTCTCGACATGGAAGAGGATAAAGATATCCCAATAATTTTGGGAAGACCTTTCTTAGCTACCGAAAGAACGTTAATTGTCTTTTAAGCAGTTGAGTTGACTATGAGGGTAAATGGTCAACAGGTAACCATAAATATCTATTCTTCTTTGAAGCAACATGATAATTCTGAAAGTTGTTCTATTAATCCTTTCAATAACTTTATCTATGTATCTTTTAAGAATACACACATTGTGGATTCTCTGGAAGCTATTTTTGTTCCTAACAATGAAAGGATAATGAGGAGTTTCAGGAAATGGTCAAGAATCTTGATTCCATCAGTAAGATGAACAGAAAAATCACCACAGTTTGAATCATTGGGATTTCAACATGGGAGCACAAAGAATTTAAGGTCATCCATTGACGAGCCACCAATATTGGAGTTGAAATCACTACCTTCCCACTTGAAGTATGAATGGCTAGGTAATAATTCTACTCTTCCTATTATTATTTCATCTCCACTAACCATTGTGCAGGAAGAGAAATTTCTTAGAGTTCTAATTGAACACAAGAATGTGATTGGATGGACCATTGCTGGCATTCGAGGAATAAGCCCAACCTTTTGCTTGCATAAGATTAGGTTAGAAGAAAATCAAAAGCCTTTGGTGGAAAATCATTTTTGACTCAATTGAATCATGAAGGAAGTGGTAAAGAAAGAAATCATAAAATGGTTGGATGCAAATATTATCTATCCTATTTCTGATAGTGCATGGGTAAGTCCTATTCAATGTCTGCCTAAAAAAGGAGGTATGACTGTAGCAGTTAATGATAAGAATGAGTTCATTCCTACTAGAAATGTTACCGGTTGGAGAGTTTGTATGGGTTATAGGAAATAGAATAATGCAACTTGCAAAGATCACTTTCCTCTCCCTTTTATTGATTAGATGTTGGACAAGTTAGCAGGAAAAGAATTTTATTGTTTTCTTGATGGATGTCACTACCAGAAATTGGATCATATGCTTTGGGATTTTTCACGGTGGCCAGAGGACCCACACAAATACCCATTTTATACAACGGGCAGTCGTATACGTTAATACATATGATGGCTCCTTAGCCATTGCATATACATCCCATTTTACATAATGAGCCATGGTATATAACTGGGTGTAGGAGATGGCTAGTTGCACATAATACACTATATGCGATGGCTATGAAGCCGCTATACGACGATTTGTAGCAAATAATGAATATAGACCACATCTTATCTTATATAATGCATTTTATACGACGGCTCTATAGCCATAGTATATATCAATCACATAAACAAAATCAAATTTGTAAAGCTTTTTATAGGAATTTAAAAAAGGATCACCACTACTTCAAATGGCCAAAGTGGTTGGCACTTCATTACATAACTTTAAGATTTGGGGATCAAATCCCACATTCCTATTACTCTTCGAAAAAGATCATATATATATATATATTTTAACTTCCCTCCATTTTCTAATTTAATTTTTCACTTTCCCACCATTTCTATTTTTTTACAGTTTTTACTTACCCTCAATATAATGCATATAATAATATAATATTTTTTGAATCTTAATTTAGAAGAAAAGATATATTTTTTTTCTATATTTCATGTCCTAATACCTATATCTCTTCAAAATGAAATAAATAATATTATTTATTATTTAATTGTTATTTAATAAATTTAATTCATAATTCAAGATCTACTAAATTTATTTTAGGATATTGTTTACTAAAATGGTCTTATATTCTTAAACAAACTGAACTAGATAGAGATTACACAAAATAACTCACAAGTTTATAAATTTTATGGGTTGTTTGTTACGTTATAAGTTGTGAGTTTTAAGCATATGTGTTGTTTGCTACAATTTTGGTTGTTAGACTTCTCTTATCCATTACTCTTGGACAGGTTTTTATCCAAAACATGTTCAACATCAATGAATTCCCTAAGATGCATTTGAAGTCTACCTAAACAAAACATGTAGATTTTGTTATTAAATACATATGACACATATTAGATACAAATGATATTTTAATTTGATGCATGTATTATATATATAGGGTAATGTTATAGAGTGCTGCAGAGCACATTTTATAGAGTGCTCCACTTAAATCTCTAAGGGTCAAGGTTAATGGTTAGTTGTTAAGAAAAAATAAATTCTTCTATAAAAAATTATTTTACCACATATTTTTTTATCAACTAAATCTTAGGGGTATTTGATTAAATTTTTTTTTTTTTCTAAAAAATAAGACAGTTGACTGTTAACTTTGTTCGTTAGAGATTTAACTGCAACAGTGTATAAAGTGTGTTTTGTAGCACTCTATAGCAATTCTATATATATATATATATATATATATATATATATATATGGATGGATAGAATTTATATAGGTATATAA
>JAOXNR010038250.1:0-20692 GCA_028571225.1 Parsonsia alboflavescens | reverse complement strand
ATAAATATATATATATATATATATATATATATATATATATATATATATTTATTACAATTGGGGGATTTAGAAGAGGGGATTCGAACATTCTATCATATTTTCTATATCATTTTATACAATATCAATGATAAATAGATATATTTTATTAATAAAATATTTTAAAAAAATGTTAATCTTTATAAATAATTTATTTTTTATTAAATAATATATATTATTTTATTTTATTTGATAATGTATAAAAGATGATTGAATATCCTAATCAAGAAAAGAGATTCAATTATGCATTTATGTATCTTAGTTGACGTCCTATAGATTTATTTGGTCGGTCTCTTTTTCTGGTACATTCTCCCAATCATTTATCTTCTTCTATCTGCGAAAGCTGTGTGGTCAATCACTGTTGTTGAAGTTAAAGTTACAACTGAAAAGGCAAGAAATTCAAGTTATCTTGATGTAGTATTTGATCGATTTCGTTTCTGGGTATTGAAATTCCTGTGTAAGTCCCTTATCTCTTCTTTTATCTCCATTCCTTTCCTTTTCAACGTTACCAAGCATGAGCACAGGCAGGACATGAAATGAGTTCCGTTTATGGTGGACTCACGACTAACTTGTTGGAACTTCACCAGCAAATGCCCGACGAAATTCCTCCAAGGTGGGTTTCGATTATTAGCAGTTGCGGGGTACTGAAATGCAAGATAAGATCAGTAGTGTCAGAGTTTGGATTTGTTAAGCTGTTGGAGGATTGTGTTCTCAAGTGGAGTGATGCTCATGTTGTTGTGCCGAATTTGGTCAACAGAATTCAGACTACTGCTCAAGAAATAGCCAAGCAGGTGGAAAAAGGAGATATTGAGAATTTCCGAAAAGTAATTAGGAAAATCAAAGAAACCCGCCTTAAGAAGTTGATTAAGTTTCAAAAAATTGCTTCAAAATTGTTTGACTTTTTAACGCTATTGGATGAGATGATGAACCCGATGAAGGCAGAAGTTGCCGAAGCCTGCGGGATTCTGTTAGATCGATCCTTTCGGTGCTCTTCTCCTTCACGTGATTTTGATGGGTGGAGCGAATTTGTTTCGTCGATTTATCCATGTCTGTGGGAAATCCAGGAGAAGTCGAATCACGAAGAGAAAGCAGCAGAGAATTTCGGGAAGAACCTATTAAACCTCCTCTACTTCCTTAATGGCTTACCTGAGATTTCCATTGTTGAAGATTTCTTCACTGATACAGCGAATATGGCTATCCGTGCTGCGTTTATGTCTTGCCAGTGGTGGCTAAGCAATTTGATCCCAACATGGAAGAAGTGAATGTGGAGCTTTCCCATTTGGAAAAGAAGACTAATGTTACCAATCCAGAATATCTGGATCTGATTTTCAGACAACCGAAAAGCTTATATGCGGAAAACTTCCACTCCTCTGAAAGAAAGGTCAAAATCTTGGTTGAGGATATCCTTCCCTTTAGAAGGAGATTTGAAGCATTTACTGGTAAATGTTTTCGCTCAAATAAGCATCTGGTGCAGTTCAAACTTGTCCAAAAGATACACTTCTTCACGATATCTTTCTTAAGGATACCGGAGGAGGAAGCTGAGAATGAGCAAAGTTTGATGCTTGAGATCAAACTACTGATATGGGAGATGGCCTCTTTCATTGACTCGATGCTAGAAAATGGGACTCTGTTGCACAAATTTCTTGCAAAGATTAGGCTTCTAAATATAGAAATTTTCCTTCTTTGAAAAAACTACCACATAACATAATGCATTTTGTGAAGGAGGAAGCTAAATCTTTCAAACGAGAGCTGCAACAAATAAAAGATTCACCGTCAGAAATTGTGAATCAGATCATGGCCCTCATGGAATTAGTATCCAAGCTGGTAGTGCCTCTCCATCACTCTTCTCATGGCAACAGTATAGTAAGAACTTTACTGCTTTTGCTTGTTCAGAAGATTTTGCTTTTCGAGTTGGTTATTAAGTTAGAGGATAGCGGTAAAAGTTCAATGCTCTCTCTGAAATACAGAGTCCAACATGTAGGGGAGGTTGAAATTCCTGATCATTGCCTGCACTAAACAACATGTAGGGGAGGTTGCCCGGATGGAATCAGTAGTTAGAAGGGCTATTTCCATCTGTCGCTCACTTATTACTCACGATTGTGCAGAAGAAATGATAGAGAATTTGAATGATATGCTTTCTCATTTGCTGGATGAAATTAAGCGCATTATGGCTATGCTTAAAGAGATTTTCCTCCCTGATAGTCTAATTTCCCCCCAAAAAATGCATTGCTGTTCTATGATTCTCTATCGACCAAAATACAAGAGTTGAGGCACCACAATGCCAATGCCAATTTGTTTGTGTCCATTAAGCAGTATATGGAAGAGATTCTGGCAAATTTACGGTTCTTTAGACATTTCCTTTTGAATTCTGCAGGGCATGAAAAGGTGAATCAAAGAGTATCAGATCTTCGTCAACATGTTATAGGTGTGGCATATGAGGTAGAAGACCTCATTGACTCGTTAGTGTATGGTATCCGAGCTGAATGGCATATTTTCATCTGGCTTCCTGTTTTCTTGCAGGGTATTGGACATATAAGGATGCAAGTAACTGAAGTTAATGATCATATCAAAGAGAATAACATCCCTCAGACTTCAATGCACACGGTTTTAAAGGCTTCTGCCCCGAGAATGGATAATGTTGTACGAAGTCTGAATGATCAGCAAGAAATGATAATTGGTAAGCTCTTGGGAGGATATCCCCACCGTGACATTGTATCTATTGTTGGCATGCCAGGAATTGGAAAGACCACTCTTGCTAAGAAAGCTTATAGCAGCCCTTCAATTGCCCAGCACTTTCACATTCTGGCATGGTGTTGTGTTACTGCGGTTTATTGGAAAAGAGAATTGTTGATTGAGATTTTAAGCCACATCATTGAGCCGACAGAGAACATTCGAGGGATGTCAGGAGAAGATTTAGAATTCAAGCTGCGCCAACTCTTGCTGAAGAAAAAGTATCTCATTGTCATGGATGACATGTGGAGCACTGAAGCATGGGAAGACCTTCAAACATCATTTCTAGATGATGAAACTGGAAGTCGAATTTTGATAACAAGTCGTCTGCATGATGTGGCTTTGAAGGCTAAAACTCATTCAGATGTTCATCATCTTCGAGTGTTATCTGATGCTGAAAGCTGGGCCTTGTTACAAATGAAGATGTTTGGTAAAGAATGCTGTCCTGTGGAATTGATTGATGCTGGGCAAGAAATCGCTAAAAGTTGTAAAGGGCTGCCTCTTGCAATTGTTGCAATAGCAGGTATCCAGGAAAGAACAGACAGGCAAGAAAACCGGTGGAAGGAAATAGCCAAAAATTTAAGGTCTCGAATTGTTGATGATCCAGAAGAGCAATGCCGTGAGATATTAGAACTGAGCTACAAGTTTTTACCAGAGTACTTGCAAGCTTGTTTTCTCTACTTTGGTGCATTTCTAGAAGACCAAGAAATTCCAGTCAGAAAGTTGATACGATTTTGGATTGCGGAAGGGTTCGTGCAGAAAACCTGGCTAAAGAGCATGGAGGATCTTGCAGGGGATTATTTGAAGGATCTAATCGTAGGAGTCTGGCAATATTTGCTCAACCAAGATCTCAGGGAGGGACAAAAATGTGTCGTGCCCATGGCATGCTAAGAAATTTCTGCCAGTCAAAAGCTGAAGAAGAAAACCTTTTGAAGGTAATCACCTTGTCCAATGAATCGTATGCTTCTTTTGAAGATGTTGATTTCCTACTCGATGAATGTTTGATTAAGCCTTCACTTTACGAAATATACCAGGATCATCGACTGTGCTTCTATTTAAAGCGAAACCATTTCATCAAGTCAAGGCCTTCTGGCCAACTTGTCCATTCGTTGCTGTTCTTTGGCACCAATGATAAATATGCAAGAAGTTCCTATGATGTTTCATTCATTTCAGATAACTTCAGACGTCTCAGAGTTTTGGCTTGGAATGTATCAATGTTGGCCCTTCTTTTCCTAGTGGAATCGAACAAATGGTGGAGCTGAGATCCTTAGCAGTCTCAGGAGATGTGGACTCTGTTCCATCATCAATTGCAAAATTAGCAAACATGGAAATATTGTAGTGAAAGGATTAAAGGTAGTGTCAATTTACCACACACTATTTGGTGCTTGAAAAGTTAGGCATGTTCAGGTAACTGATGTTGCTGTCATGAGCTTGAGATGTGATGAGCTTTGCAATTCCTCTCTTTTAGATTACTTGGTAACTCTTTCCCGGCTCTTCATTCCTAATGGGGAAGGTTCAAACAATATGCTAAGAAAGTTTCCCAATCTCCGAAAATTGGGATGCGTACTCTTAGGATCAACAGATAAGTCCAGGGACAACGGTCACTGTCCGATATTGGATGTTCTGACTCAACTACAGTCACTCAAGATATCTTACTATGGTAGGAAACTAATTTCAAGGGCCTTCAGTGGAGAAATATGGGACATGGTCGAAGGGGAATTTAATAATGTGAAGTTCTTGAAATTGGATGATCTGAACATTGTCCAATGGAATGCCTCCAGTGACAACCTTCCATAGCTTCAGAAGTTGGTGTTGCGAAACATCAAGCACCGTCTTCTTTTGTGGAGATCTCTTCCCTGCAGATGATTGAAGTTCAGTGGTGTGCGAAATCTGCTGAAGAGTCGGCGAGACGAATGAGGGATGGAGCAGATGAGTTTCTGAAGATCATTATCACTTCTGATGTGGATTCCTCAAGATCATTATTACAACTGGTAATCAAAGCTCTGCCTGACTGATTTTCCATTTTAACTTATATTGCAACAGCTGATGTTGAGGATGAAGATAAAAAACACAAATGGACAAGCTAGATTTACATGAAAATAGTGTTTGTATTGCTCATAAAAGGGCTCCGGATCTTCTATTACGTTGTGTTATACTTCTTGTTACATTAACCGAAAGATTAATTCGTGTCTCTTTTCTATTATTGACATGTGTTACACGTCCCTCTCATAAAAGTACGAAGTTATTTTTGCTTTTTATACGGGTAATCAAATCTCCTGCAAAGCATATAACAATCTCTGAGCAACTCATGTGTGTGTGTATATATATATATTCGTAGTGTACGGAAATAGAACAAATGAATGAATCTTAGAAGTCTCCAAGGCATTTCGCTTATTTGATCATACGTGTTTGGGTCAAACTATATAATGATTCTATGTGCTTTTCCCCCCTTTTCCCCCCCGGTTATAGTAGTTTCTTATGAATTTACAAGTTGCCGTAATGGTCCAAACAATCCATCTCGAACCATTCCCATGGCGGAGAAGGTCACGTGCCTAGGACGTGGCTAATTAGTGACGACAAATAGGTCATTTTAAAAAGGTTTTTCATTTATTTTGTCTCACATATGTTTGTAAAAGTATATAATGTCCTAACATGTTTTTTTTTCAGTCATTATAGTCCCTCGTGAATTTACAATTTGCCTTAACGGTCCAAACAATCCTTTTCTAACCATTCCAAAGCAGGTCATGTTTCTTGACATGACTAACTAATGAGGGCATGTAAGTCATTAAAAAACATTAACTGTCATTAAAAATCCAACTCTAATACAAGTTTTAGAATCTTTTTCTTCCTTTTTTTTTTTTTTTTTCTAAAATCAAATTCACCGACAAAGACAAATAAAAGCTGCTTCAAGGTATGATATGATGTGAGACAAAACTTCCTTAGTAAATATTGAGAATTACTAATATATTGCTCATGTACTCTGAGACTTATGCAATCTCAATCTAATTTCATCAACCATTGTCTTTCCTTTCATCTACTCAAGCTCATTCAAATAAGATTCCTTATCTGCCATTGTAGCACTTTCTCATGCCTATCAGTCACTGATCTTCATCATCACACATACCTTCTTATTGGTCAAATCTTTTAGTTGCGTGAACTATAAATGCATTCCCTTCTTCCTCCTCGATAGACCTTGGTCACTTCTTCCCCCTCCGAAATTATCAAATAGTCCAAAGTAACACTCCAAAATTTTCTCTAATTCCCCTTGTCATTTGCCTTGGTAATCAATCTTTCGAGAAAGAAGTCAGGTTGTTGACCTCTTGCAAATTGAATACTAAAGAGAGATTAAACAACTAAATAGAGTCTACCTTTGGAGGATTAATCGGGATCCATATCTTAAATTGAAAAAATATTTAATCTAAATAAATTACTGTCAAATGAGATTATCATCAAAATAATGATATATGATATATAAATGACAAAGATGGCATTAAGCCATTAGATGTCATTTTGTGGTTGTTGTTGAGTTTAGTTGAATTTCTAGACTCACATCAACTTTTCACGGATTGATTAAATTAGAATTGCATTATTTTCCTTCAACTCACCATTGTTAAAGAGACATTTAAGAAATAAACTGGGTTTGTCTTTGAAGGATTATTTACGATAAATTTGGATGAAAAACATGAATTGAGATTCCGAGCCACTGATAAAAAAATGGGTGAATTAACTTTTTTCTCTTCTTAGGATGACTCGGTAGTTAATTTGTAAACAAGTGCTATTACCAGTTTATGACTGCATCGATAGTAGTCAAGACAATAGCGAAGAGGAAATCTAAAAACCAAAACACCATCGCTGTTAGGTTGAATTAGAGTTGGATTATTGATGATTGCTAATATTTTTTAAAATGATATATTTGTCCTTATTAGTTAGTCATATGCCTGACAAGTGACCTGCTCTAGGAATAGCTAAAGAAAATGGCTGAGAAAAAACATGTAGGTCCAAATAGGCAAAAAACCTTTTTAAAATGACATATTTGCCTTCACTAGTTAGTCACGTGTTGGGCACGTGATCTACTCCACCATAGGCATGGCTAGAGACGGGTTGTTTGGACCGTTACGGCACCCCGTAAATTCATGAGAGATCTTTATTGTCAAAAAAAAAAAACATGCATGACCATTATATAGTTTGTCCCTCTTTGTTTCTTCTTGTTTAGTTTTGCTTCAATTTTATCATGGTATCAAAGTTTGTTTCCTAATTATGATTTGGCATTTGAGATTGAATTTTCAAATTGTGCTAGTGCCGGTTCATTTGAGGCTTGATTGTTTCGGGTAGAGGTGTATAAATCCAACTCCATCAAATCAAACAAGCAGATTCAAATCAATTCAATGTAAACCTATCAAAATAGAATTATTTGAGTGGATTGATTGGATGGATTTTTTAGAAAACGAATTTAATTGGATTGGTTTATTTAGATAAATTTTTTTTGTCAAATAACAGCCCGAACTGATAATATATGTTATATAATTAATATAGAAATTATATTTAATTATATATAAATATAATCAATAATTTTATTATATGAAAAAAAAGGCACAATCCAAATTCTGGCAATTAAGTTAGTAAAGGTTTTTAGTTTATTTTTAAAGTTACAAGATAACATGTAATGTTAATTGTTTTAACTTTTAATTAGTACATGTTGTATATTTGTATAAGTTCTGATGATTTATGAGTATTAGTTGGATGGATGTTATGCAATTTTTTAATTTAAAGATATTTTTTTTATGCATAATTGTGTGGGGTTTAATTAATTTCATATTTGATGCAAAACAATTATTTAAAATTTTATAAAAATATTCAAGATCCAATCAAATTGATCTAATTGGGATCAGATTGGATCGATTATTATTCAAATAATCGGTTAAATTGAATGATTTTTTTGACCATCATATTTAATCTGTTTGGTTAACTCAAGTTATGCAACCGATCAAAACTGATTGATTGTACACAGGCTCATTCATCCATTCTATGATCTACACCCAAGTGAGACATCCATAAAAATTTGGTAGAACTTGCATGGTTGAATCAAATTAGAGGTGAAAATATATAAAATTAAATATATGGATTCAAATCTATTTGATATAAATGGATATCATGCATATGCATTTATTTATTTAAAATTTTCTTCTACTTTCCTGAATACTTTTTTGTCTTTCTTTTTTTTCAGTTTTTCCCATAACTTCAATTTCAATTTTATTTACTTTTTTCAAATTTGATTGATGGGTCATTGGTTCTCGATCCGAGATTTGAATATTATTTCGAAAACTATCATAATCGGTTATGATCTAGTGATGGATATCAAAGAGCACACTTGGCTTAGAAATATTCTGATAGAAAGATGAAAATAGTTTGGAAAATATAAAGAAATTGATAATTTATTACTAAAATATACGGGAAATACAATTGATAGAGTCCATTTCGAGAAGGACTAGGTCTCCGACATCAAAGAGTCCAATACGAGAAGGACTAAGTCTCCAACATAAGACAATCAAGTTATAATATCTCCCCTCCTAAAATATAAACAAAACTATCTATTTATAATAAATATCCTAAACAGTTATTGATAACTTCCAAATAGTTAATAGTAACTATAGAATGTTGCGGGAGTAGTGGTAAGTTATAAAAGGAGTGGGAGGTTAGTTGGATCTAATCTTCTGCTAACCATGACAAAAACTTGTACATGAGTGAGTTTAGGAGTGAGTTCTTATCATATTCATGGAAGCTACCATATGAAGAGATTAGAAGATTCAAAGTACTTGGCTTCAAATTCAATCATGAAGATGGAGCTTCAAAGGAGAATTCAAAGAATGGAATAAAGAGATGCAAGATGAAGAGGTTAGCATGCATTTTCAATCACTTATACTTTAAGTATAAGGTTAAAGCTTCAAAGAAGCAGGAGTTCTTGTGGACCATGAAGGATGCCTCAGATGAGTATGAGAGTTTCTTTGAAGGTTACAAGCTTGATGGATGGATATTTTTCTTGTATAAAGATTTGTATTCAAGTTCAAGCTTGAAGATGTGATGAAGATGGTTTGTAAAACATACTTGATGCTTTCAAAATTATGCCATGTCAATCAAAGAAGAAAGCATCAAAGAAGGACAAAGAAAACAAGACAAATGGTGTATAACAATCACCAGCCTCGACCAAGGCTAGGCTAACTAGAGCCGATCTGATGTCACATGCAAAGCCCAACTTCTGGGCATAACTGGCACCAGTTAGCCTCTGACTAGGTGTGTTAATTTTTTATTTTTAAGCTATTTTCTTGGTTTCTTCCTGTTATTTGGCCCATGTATTAAGATTTAAAGTCTTTTGGCCCTAAGAACAAATTATTCGATTAATTTAGGGCTTTGGGACTATACGTAGTCTCTTATCTTGTGACACTTGAACAAATTTTACAAACAACTTAATTCAAATTTGAGTGATTCCTTTGGGATCAAACTTTGGCTTGTTGAGTGTTCATAAAGAACTCTTTTAGGGTTCTTGGTTAACTATATAGGACTTTCATCACTTGGCTAGAGTATTGAATTGGGTTGATGAAACTCAAGACATTGGTTGATGTTGGAAGACAACAAAGGTCAATGATTTGGCTATAATCTTATGATGACTCTTAGTAATTTCTTTCTGTTGGTGTGATTAAAATTGATGAATGAAGGGTTCCTTCGAGATCATATCATCCAGTGATGGTGATGCAATTCCAAAGATGATATTTGTGCAAGAAAGGAAAGCTCAAGTAGATTTCAAAGTAATCTTGGAAGGGACTTCAATGGATGATGACAAACAAGAGAATAAGTGTTTCAACATTTACAAGATTCAAGACTTGGAAAGCAATGAAGAGGTGTTTTCAGGTGAATTACATGACTCAAAGAAGCTTGGAAGACACTTGAATGCAGCACCTAAGGAATGCAAGCAAGAATGGAGCAAAAAGGGAACCAAATCATGCAAAGGGGTGTTGACCGGTCTAGGGACTGATGATGGTGGCGGAGCAGGTTAGACTCAGTACTTGGCCATCACAAAAGGCTCTGCAGAGATGATTTCCTGAGCTTAACCGGTGCTAGCACCAGCTCCATGACTTGCATTGGTCAGCCCTTTTCCAGTAATGCCTTTCACTTTAATTTTGACTTTTCTTTGTAGTTTTGACAACGTTTACGAGGTTTTAAGGTCTTTTGACAGATTCCACGAATTTATTAGGTTAATTTAAGTCTTTGGACTATAAATAGTCCCTCATTTGTATTTAAATTATCATATTTTACAAACAACTTCTAGAATTGAGTGAATCAATTTCCAAAATCAAACATGATCTTTTGTGCGAGTTTGACATTAACTCTTCTAGGGTTCTTGAAAGACTACATTTAGGGCTTTTCATCTAATTTGGCTTCTGGTGTTGATTAGCCTACCAATTCATTACATTGGTTGATGTAGCATTAACAACAAGATCAATCTAAAATTAAGCTTGAATCTGTTGTTGAGTCCTAGGACCTAATCTTTAATTTGATGTGTTTGAGAGGTGAGCAAATGAATTGAGACACTCCATTTCAAGATCACATCATCTTTTGGTATCAAAGCGAGGTTCTTGTCAAGAGGTTTTTCTATCCTTTACTTGCTTTCTTGTGTTTAGTATGAAGATAATATTTGTTTCCTTGAAAATCTATGATCATATAATTGGTTTGTGTTTTGTTCTTCTACATCTATCTTAGTTTTCTTTTTGTGATCCATTGTTTGTGAAAATGAAGCCTAAGGCAAAAATTAAGGGCTAATTCTATTTGTTGAGTGATTGTTCTTCTCTCCCTATAAAAATTTAAAAAAAGAAAAGAAAAAAAGGAAGATCAAGATCAGAAGCGTGAAAAATTCGAAAATCATTGAGAAGAAGTACAACAAAGTGAATTTTTTTTTAAAGCTTTTAGTTTATTTGATCCCACAAGTTTTTTTTTCAGTCATTATGGTCTCTCAACATTTTATGAGCAGTTTTTATGGTCCCAACTACTATTTTCCAACAACACACTAGTTTTAGCTAGTCATTTATTGGCATAGGATAACATTTTATATCATCCTTACTACATAAAATCTAACAAATCCATACTTTTTTAAAAAAAAGAAATTGATGTATTTGAAATAACAAACCCAAAAAAATTAACTGGACAACCAAAATTCATTTACAACCCTTGGATTGGTTAGATTTTGAGTAACATGGATGAGATGAACAATTTTGCCCTAGAAAAGTAATCCTATATCAATAAAATGACTGGTTCCAATGAGTGTTTCGTTAAAAACAATGGTAGTTGAGATCAAAATGGCTGTCTATAATATGTTGAGGGACCATAATGACTACCCATAATATGTTACGGGACCATAACGGCTAAAAAAAAAACTTGTGGGATCATACTATAGTTTGGTCCAAATATGTGGGACCAAATGAGCTAAAAGCTCCCCCCCCCCCCCCCTTTTTAACATTTTTATCTAATAGTGTTTGAGGTAGTTCACAAGCATCTCAACTGTTCCACTAGGACCTGCAAGTCACCAAGGCCAGAGTATGTAGGAAGAGTAGTCGAACTCATGACCAGAATCATGTAGGCCTCACCTTCGAACCATTCGGGCACATCCTTTGGTGTACATAAAAAAGTGATTATCATTGAGATCTATTGGATTGAAGTTGAGATCTATTGATTGAATTGAAGTTAACTATAGATATATTGAGATTGAATTGCCTATTATTTGTGCCATTGAGATCAAGGGCTTTGAATTATAGAGTATATATCAAAATTTGGATCACAAATCTTCGACCTCAACATGCTTGACTTAAGATCTTTCATCTACTTCTTTGAATTCTCATTGTTTGAACAATTGCTTTGTGTTGATTAACCTAATTCTTTGAAATTCTCATCTATTTGGTTCTTGTTTGTTGATAATAATTAACTAGTTGATTGAGTTATGTAGATACTTTGGCATTCTTTGCTTAAGTAGATGCATTGCCCAATTTGAGTTGATTAGGAACTTCAATAAGAATTAAGAGACATAAAAGGCAAAAGGGGTGAGATCAATAGAGCGAGTAAAAGCCTTAATAGAGTGCAAACATGAGAAAAGTAAGGATATACACATATTCCCCTGTTTTGGAATATTTAGATTATAGGTAAATCATGCACAAGAAAGGATCTTCTTCATCACAAGCTTCCAACACGCGGTTAAACAATGTTGGGATTGTATCACTTTTGGAGAGAATGGATCGAATGACAAGGGATGTAATGAGAGAAATGACAAGGGAACTCTCAAACAACATGATTTATGCGAGGAGAGACATCAATACAAGAATAGACCAAGTTGAAGGAAGAATTAACAATTTATAGACTCCTTCTTCTATAATGAGAAGCCAATTAACACAAAAGGCAATGGGAAGGGGAAGGAGTAATCATCAAAGGGTGCAACCAAGGAAAAGAATCATCGAAGAACATCATGATGAGGATGAAAGTGTTAATGATGAAGATGTTGATGATGACTATGAAAAAGAGAGGACAAGGAGGAAAAAGAAGAGATGGTGAAGTTGACAAGAAATTGGGAGCATCAAGCTAATGGTGTCAAAATTCTATGGAGGAGATGATCCAAATGCATACTTGGATTGGGAGAGAAGAGTAGAATCCATATTTGAGATTCATAACTACTCCAAAGAGAAGAAGATCAAGCAAGCCAGTATGGGATTTGCAGAGTATGCTATTGTATGGTGGGATCACTTGGTGGGATCACTTAGTGATTGCCAAGAGGAGACAAGATGCACCTCCAATTGAAACTTGGGAGGAGATGAAGAGACACATGAGAAAGAGGTTTGTGCCAAAGCTCTATCAAAGGGACCTCCATCACAAGATTCAAACACTTACCCAAGGGTCAAAAAGTGTAGATGCATACTACAAGGAGAAGGAAATGACTATGACTAGTAGCAATTTAATGGGTGAAGAAGCAGAAGCAACCATGGCAAGGTTTCTTCATGGGTTGAATAAGGAGATTGGAGACACTCTTGAGTTGCAACATTATGAAGATTTGGAAGAGATGGTACAAAAAGCTATCAAGATAGAGAGGCAAATAAAGAATAGAAGAGCATCTTATGGGAAGTCTTATTGCACATTAGGCCATGAAAACTCATCTTTCAAAACTACAAGTCCATGGCCAAAGAAGGAGTAAATAGTGACTAGGCTCCTACAAATGAGGAGGTGAATATGCCTGAGCTAGGGGAAGCTAAGGCCTCTTGAGGGGACAAAGATAAAAGTCCAGTCCCTCTTTACAGGGCTAGAGAGATAAAGTGCTTTAAATGTCAAGGATATGGTCACTTTCTACTCAATGTCCCAATAAAAGAAATATTCGCATGGATACAGGGATTGTTGAATCTTCTAGTGAGAAGGAGGATGAGAAACATTTGCTTGATGATATTGATGGAGCTGATTGTTAAGAAAATGATCCAGAAGAAGGTAAAGCGGTGCTTGGAGGACATTGCATATGATGATTAGGAGAGTACGTAGCACTCAAACTAAAGAAGATAAAGCGGTGCATAGTTAAAACTTGTTTCATTTTAGATACTTGATGAGTGGAAATCTTTGTAGTCTTATTGTTGATAGTGGAAGTTGTATAAATGTTGTTGTTCTTACGTCATCACATAAACAAATTAATCATATCTACCAAAACTAATGCAGTCATGACAAGTAAGGTTGAATCCGGAGGGAATTGAATTTAATTTTAATATTAACCAATCAATAAGTAACAAAAGAGGTTTGCAAAAAATCAAACAAAGAATTAAAAACTACATTAAAGAAAAATATAGATGAAAAAGCCGTCAACAAGAAACAATTTGCAGGTCAATTTCTATGGGTTCAAGCATAGTTAAATAACACAATTAAGTAGTAGATTTTATAATTTGTCTTAGATTTCAAATTCCAATCCTTTAAATAGATCTATTTTTCGTTGTAAGAAATAAAATCTCTAACTTAATCAATTAAACCCAAGTCTTAACGAACAATAGATTTAATCAATTAAACTGCATAAAACATGAAGGCACCATCAACGTCTACGTAAACAAAGTGGCTTTAATTCATGAAATTTGATTCATACAATTTTTTATTGTCAAATAAAGTTGTTAGCCAAATCTAATTTAAAACAATAGTTGCTACTTAGTGGATTTTTCAATCTTAGTGATAATATTTGAATCTTTTCAATACAATCATGCAAATTAGTCTAAGTGATCAAGATAAATCAATAAACACTATTAATAAGATGAAAACAACAATTGCATAAATACTTAATAATAAAGATCAAATCTTTATAAGAAAAACAAACGAAATCTCATAACCCCATATCAAAATAACCTACTTCATGTTATTGTTAACAAAAGAGAACTACTCACAAGACATGGTTAATAAAACCAAAGGATACAAAGAACAGAGTAAGAGAAATCTACCTTTGTCTTCGAAAATCCTCGCGAAGTCAATCTTGAATTGTATATCTAAAACTATAAAAAAGATCCTATTTATATTTTTAAAAAACTCCTTATAAATAAGTAATAACCTAAAAGAAATCTAATAATAAAATAGAAACTTATTACAAGAGGAAGTACCTAAGAAAATAATCCACGATCTAATTAAATAAGGACCCGGCTGAATTCCTCAAAACTTGGCAGCACTCTAGTAGCTGTCCGGCTCCCGTTCGGTAGGTTGTTAGGATTGTCAAATGTTTTGTTCTGCCGCATGAATTTTTATAAGATTATCGAGCCATCTTGATATTTTCTGGAGGATTTTTTGACCAAACAATTCCTACAACCAAAAATAAGTATAAGTAAAATTGATCTAAAACGACATAATTAAATTAAGTTACATAAAATAATGACATAAAAAGGACATAAAACGTAGCTTAAATATGTATAAATCAGTTTCTAGGGAATATATTGTGGATAGATTGAAGCAACCTTGCATAGAAGATCCAAAACTATATAAGTTGAATGGTTAATGATAGTGTCGAAATCAATATGGGTAAGCAAGTGTAGTCTCATTTTCTATGGTTAAGTAAATGTGAAAATTATGTGAGTTGACAGTCATGTATGAAGCATGCTTGCTCTGCCTTTATATAAACAAGATGAATGCGTGATTATTATTTTTATTAATTTATTTTATAATTAATTTATAAATATTGTTTGATAAAATTTAATCATTAAATTTATTTATTCAATAGATTGTGTTTCAGCAATAGAAGAGGAAGAATTGGAAGACTTCACATATGAACACTTCTTCCACCCTAAGATCCCCTTAACATGGTCCATTTTAATGTGGAAACAAAACAACAAATTTTGGCAACAGATGATACAAGATCTCAGATGGGTTTTCACCTTGTATAAAGATGTCATTGCCATTGATTGAGTGAAACGATTGCCCATCTGTTCGACAGCTACTCTATAGCCACGGAGGTATGAGAGCACTTCAATGTAGTGTTTGGCATTACTAGAGGCTCGGTGGAATTGGTGGATCAAATACACAATTGGACACAAGAAACGTGAAGGCTGGGGTTGCTGGCAACTCTTCTTCCGGTGCTAATTTGTCATGAAATTTGGGTCGCTCGCTGTGCATCCATATATTCTGAAGAAGCTGGCAGTAAGAAGATCATTGGCAAAATTGTTTGGCAGCTTTATCACATTAGAAAAGCATACCATTTGCCTATTCTAGATATTATTTTCACTTCTTATTTAGATTAATTTACTCTCTTATTGTAAGGTGTTTATGCCCTCCTTCATTTAAATGCAATAAACAGGTTGGGGTTGGCCTAACCACCCGTCTTATGACGGTTTATAATAAAAAAAATTATTTATTTAAAATTCTGTATATTTAAAATATTTTACGACAATATAAATTTAATAAGTTTGAAATATTTTAGTTAAAATGTATAAAATTCAATAAATACTTTTTGAATTGGTATATTTTGTTCATTTTATATAAAAAAACATAATTGAAAAGTTCTAAATATAAAATCTCATGCATATTAGGCATAATACTGAAATATTAGTTAGATTAAAAGTTTTCTATTTGATAGTTTTGATATCTAATTTAATTAAAAAAATGTTTGTATGTTAAACAAATATTTATTTATTTAATTTACATATATTTTGCACGTTAACTTTTTATCATATAAAATTGAATAACCTTTTTGGAAAATTGAAAAGCCATTGGATAATATAAATATTTAATTTTATGATGTCACATCCCATGCCCGAAGTGTGACATGTTACAAATTAGTCTAACGTATTATGCAAGGCTTCTAGAGTCCATGAGAATCAAAAAACTTTCTTGCATCGAAGAAATTTCCAACTTAGACAACAAAATTTGATAGACAACGAGTGAGAAAAGTAGCCCATATTACAATAAGTCTAAAGATGTCCTTACTACAATCCCTTAGTAAAATGGAAAAAAACAAAGAAGTTGAACTAAACATCCAAAAGGTACAACCCATTCAAATCCAAAATTTACAAACATAATAAACAAAGAATCCACTATAGACATTAAGCTACTTCATTCTATCAGCGGAATACGTCTGAGTTTTGCCTAGATCGTGGAAATACAGTTTGTCTACTGGTTTCTTGAATCTTTTCCGAAGTCTATAAGGAAGACACCAACACACTTATGTGAGCTAAAAGCTCTATGAGCAATCCTTGCCATGCAAGAAATGGAAAGTTGAAAATATTTTCAGACAAATGATCATGATAAAATCCAAGTAAAAGTCAAGCATTCAAAACAATTTCCAATAATCAATATGATTTCAAGTATCAAAACAATTGAAATTTTGATAAAGCAGATTCAAGTGTCAAGACAAATTTAATGTCATGACAATACACATGTCAAGGGATAAGTACCAACCTTATCACTTCAATTGCATGCACATGTCTTTTCTACTGCCCGCTGAAACAAGACAAAATGCTAATATTTCCCGGATACCATTAAGGTCACGCATGAACCCGATATAGTGTTAAACTTCCTAACATGCCATGACGAGTTCATTAAAACTAGTTAAAGGGATCCATGCCAAGTATTGTCAGCCCCGAGCTTTCCCGCTGTTGTAGGTTTCTCTTCGTTAACTCCATCGTGCAGTGCTTTTACTTTAGTTCATATAACTTGATTCTTTATCAAGTTATCCTGGACATGACCCGATTTCTTATCAAGAGCTCCTTAGGAGCTTTATTCATGTAATCCAGAAATTTGGGAGAAATCCCTTATTTGAGCTCTTATTCAAAAGTGAGTTTAATTTTCTTGAATTAGGACTAGGAAGTCTCCAAAAGCTTTGTAGACTTGATACTTAAAATGAAGGTACACTTGATAAATACTTGGAGTTTAATTTGTTTCATTAAAATTACTCCATAAGGAATGTAAAATCTTAACAAAACGGAGTTTAATGTTTCATAAAGAGTTCATGAAAGTAAGATTGATTTCAAGAGATTTGAACTTGGAAGTCCAATTGAATTCTTCATAATAGTTTATGCTTGGAAAATGTTTTGTTGAGTTCTTGGAGTCAGGCTAGGCTTTATGGAGGCCAAGAGTGAAATGAAACATGATCATAACTTTCTAGAAAGGTTTTAGGGCTTTTAGCCTATTTGGTTCCACATGTTTGGGTCACCTATAGTATGATCTAATAAATATTTTTTCAGCCATTATAGTCCCTCAACATTGTTATGGGTAGCCGTTATGGTCCCAAACATTAGTCTTAACTAGTCTTTTATTGGCACTGGATAATATTTTAGGGGAAAAATTATCTAAATTATCATTATTGTTCAAAATCTAACTAAACCATTCTTTTTTTTAAAAAAAATTTAGATGCATTTGGATTAACAAACTCAAATAAATTAACTAGACAACCAAAATTGATTCACTAGGTTGGTTGAATATTGAGTCGTAAGGATGAGATGGACAATTTTGAATAATAAAAAGTTATCCCATACCAGTAAAATGCCGGTTCCAAGGAGTGTTTTGCTAGAAAAAAATGGTAGTTGGGATCAAAATGGCTGTCCATAATATGTTGACGGACCATAATGGTTGCCTATTATGTGTTAAGGGACCATAATAGCTGAAAAAAACCTCGTGGGATCATACTATAGTTTGGTGCAAATATGTGGGAAAAATTGGGCTAATAGCCCAAGGTTTTTTCAAAACTTTGATAATAAGGTTTAAAATATATAATAATAGATTTTCTAATTTAACTCATAGGGCATATTTTATATTCACTGAAATTCCATCTTCCAAAATCAGTTTGTCGAAGCTTGATAGGTATATAACTTGAAGGATTTTATTTGAAAAAAAACACTTTTATTGAACACTTTGTCCCATGAATATCTCGTTTCGTAGAATAGTTTGATAAAAACTTTTAATGAATACGTAGGTTAAAGTATAGTTTGAAGTCTTACTTAAAATTATAGGGAATATTTTTATTCCAAAAAGCAAGTAGACAACCTAAGCAAAAGAGATCCTAACACTTAATTTGTCTGGCTAGTCAGCCTTGCGCAGCTTAGGGAGATTGATCATATCTTACTATAGGAAGCTCCACATCACAAATTGTTTGTTTCTTAATAAACTACATTCATAGAGCTTTTCAGGGATATAAAGATCACTAGTCGAATCATTTTAGATTATTTAGTTTATACCTTAAAGTTGGTTGAAAATCTGGCTCTACAACCTTTTATAATCTTTAGAACATGTATTGAATCCTTGGTCCGGCATTGAGATTTTGGTCTATTTGATCATTGTAAAGGTTTCAAAACCATCATAGGTTATTTATAATCAATTTAGAGGCTTAATAGACTTAAAATTTAGTCCTCAAATTCTTGGTTTAGGTAATCTCAAGTGCACACGAGGAGCACATGGTTGGTGCACATAATAGAAATCCTGTATATATATATATATAGATATGTAGATAGATAGACTGCTCGAAATTTTTTTTAAAAAAATACTTTTAACTTTCTAATAAAACAAAAATTTTAATTAATAAATAAATAAGCCTCTTATAAAACATACATTTGTAATCTTCATAAATAATTCACATGCATAATATCAATAAATAAATTATTAAAAAAATTTTCAATTTCTCAAAAAAAAAAGAAAAAAAGAATTTCCAAAATATTCATAAATAAAATAGAGTAGGTAAGGACTCTCTTTCATAACTAAGTAAATGTATAAATAATTGTAAATAAATATTTTTAATGTACATGCATAGAACCGCATAGGGCACTCAATTATTTAATACCCATATTCAATAGATTCAAAAATAAAAAGTTCACAAACTATTTAATTCCAATATTGAGCAATTGAAATTGGTATAAAACAAAGATATCATAAATAATAAAATAGTAATACTTATTCATGAACTCTTCAATTTCTTAAAAAAATGTATATATAATCTTCATAAGTGATTTATTCATAGATTGTTTGTTCTGTTTATCTAGAAAAGATTTTTAACTTTCCAAGAAATAAAAAATATTAATTAATAAATAAATAATCCAAGATAAAACCAGCATTCATAATCTTCATAAATAAACAAAACTAGAAGAAGATTCACATGAAAATATCAATAAATAAATAATTCAAAAACTTTTCAATTTCTCAAAAAAAAGAAAAAGAATATCCAACATATACATAAATAAATTAGAGCAGATAAGGACTCATTTTCATAACTACATAAATACGTAAATAGTTGTTCATAAATATTTTAAGTATACACACATAGAACCGCCTTAGGAAATTCAATTATTTAAGACTCATATCCAATAGATTCAAAAATAAAAAGTTTGCAAACTATTTAGTTCTTGTATTAAACAATGAAATTTGGTACAAAACAAAGATATTCATAAATAAAAAAGGTAATACTTATTCATACACTTTTTAATTTCTTAAAAAATATATATAAATATATATATATGTATATAATCTGTAAATAATATTACTTAACCAAGCAACACGAGGGTCTTCACCTAGATTTATTAAAATTACCTTTTAATGGTTGAAGGTCATCTGGACCTTGCGTGGAGTACCGCTGAGAGTCTTTAAATGGACTTTGGATTTTCATATTTCTGTGTAGCCCTCGATTGTTCCTCTTTGGATCTCACTACCCAGTCTTCCAATTCATCTATTCCACAAAGAGATATCATTCTTATTAGCGTCTATTGTTGGAAATCCTTTGAAGTTGAACGAAGCTACAACATCCTTCACTCGGCCCAACGTAGCATGCATTTGCATGGAAGATGATCTACCGAAGGAACTTCCCTTTCGCATCTGGATCCATCAGGGAAGGAGGGGGTTCTAGCAGACACTTATATAGATGATGTTCTGGCATATTGCTGAAAGAAATCGTGCAGCGGAAACAAAATAAATTTTACGAAAAATGAAGGTATCAGACTCATCTTATTTGTAAACGTTTTCTATGTCTAAAGGTTCAGATATAAAAATACCTTTTGTCATGTAGATCTACTATCTTAATCAGCTCCCCAATTGTTGAGCCTCTAAATCATCCACACGATTCCAGCAGAAAATGACTTTGTGTCCCTACAGAAAAACAACATTTGTTTTTGTCTTCTGTATTTAGAAGATAAGTTATGGTTAAAGTAATTATAAAAAGTTTATAAATAAACCTTCAAGACCTAGTCATAATGAGCCAAGCCCATTAGTTGGGCCTTTTCTTATCCCTTTTAGGAAAAGGCCTAAAACTAGTCTTAAAGATTAATTAATTAACTAATAAATTAATTATCGAAGCTCATAGCCTTGTTACCTAATTTTAGGCTTCAGAGTATATTAGGACTCTTTTACAAATAAGGTAAAAAGCCCAATATCATTGTAAGCTTTGACTCTATTGTGTGTGACTTTTTAGGTCCAT
>JAOXNR010038239.1:0-20699 GCA_028571225.1 Parsonsia alboflavescens | reverse complement strand
GTTCGACCCTACTTGCCCTAACTGCATTAGTTTTGGTAGATAGGTTTAATTTGTTCGTGTTACGACGCACGGTCATCCACCAAACCGCAGCACCACTCTTCAATTTATACGCAACCATTTTTACTTGTTTCGATTTAGGCACATCCATCACATTTAAAAATCTCTCGACTTCAGAGATCCAATCTAAAAATTCCTCAATAGGAAGATTATCTCTAAAAGAAGATCCACTTTCAAATGGTAGTCATCGAACCATTGATTCTGTCTCTATCAGCCTCCTCTTGGTATGGCTTCAACCTCTTCTTCAGATCCGGATAGCTGGCTGTCAGAAACATGATGGGGCTGGCGTCTGAAAGCAATTTGATTTTCAACGGGTTGGCATCAAGCAAATCCCTCAACGAGATCCCGATGAAGGTCAAGGGAGCGGTGTTGGGCAACTCCCTTTAACCCTCCTTGCTCCTTGGGCGAGGTTGATGATCAGTAATTGCACCGCATCACTGATCCCGGTTATGGAATCACAAATCCCAGTTATGGAATCACGGAGTTTCATGATTTGTGCTTGCTAATTCATCACCTTCTCCTGAAAATTGGAAAACCCACGAGCAACATTAATAGGTGTGTCATCCTACTTGTTAAGTGCCATCGAGCCAAGTAAAACCTTGCTCTAATACCACTTGACGCAGTGGAATATACACGAGAGACTAGTTAGCGTAGTGCTCCAAACGAGAAAACATTCGAATCCTCAAACAACCTTGAGTCCACAAGGAAAGAGAGAGAAACTTTGAAATATTATTGATAATTGATTGAATGAATGGCCCTTAGGCATACATCTTTATTTATACTAAGTTTTTGTATTCCTAATCAGATTAGGAAATAAAAACCAAGTAAACTACTAAAACTAAGTTCTTTATTCCTAATCAAATTAGGAAATAAAAACCAAATAAACTACTCAAGCTAATTAAACAGGGAAATTAAAATCAAGTAAACTATTAAAACTTCTTAATCAAACTAGGAAATTATTTCTTTATTTCTTTTGTTTAGACTGGCATGGTCCAATTGCTCCAGAAATATCTCGGACACTTGTTCTACATCACCTTGCCTTGAATTGATTCCTTGCCTAAAGCTACTTTTTCGATTGCGGTATAATTGTTTCTTGTACCATTCATAGTCTTACGTCTTCCTAGTTTAATTAAGAAAGGATTTTGTCATTTCTTAGTTTGCGATGGTGGCTAGATGTTCACTTCGATTTTGCGTTGCTACAACATTATCATAGGCTAGATGTAATCATGAACGAGTATGCCATTTGGTACTAAAGTATGATCTTTAAGATGTTTGGATTGACTTGTTCTTTGTCGTGATTGAATGAAGTGCTTGTCTTTTTTCTTCTGGATTCAAGACTTGCATGTAGGGGTTGTGTAAATTTGGTTTTGAACATATGGGAACTGTTTTGCCTTCGCTTATGTAAATTGATTTACCATTGAATTGATAATTCTCAGGACTTTGTATGTTTCATGTTATTGCTTTTTGACTTTTCAATATAGGGAAAAAATGGAAGTTGGATTAATATCTCATGTTACTTGCATTGAAACTTGGGATCTCTTTATTGTAAGGGCATAAAAATCAGTTTAAAGATGGTCTAATTTCTTAATCTAATATTGTTGATAGGCAGTTCATTTGAATTTTCAAGTCATGTCCTCTGATTGATAGTATAGACTGTGATCCATGCATGGTGTTGAAGTTTTCTTCTTAAACTAGAAAACCATAGTCATAAAACCTTGGTGCTCCAGTTGGAAGTGTCATTGTTGTTATTAATTAACAATGATATTGCAGTTTAGCTAATTAAAATCAATTTTAATTGCTATTAAGCTAATGAGCTTAGAAAATTTAGCAAACTTATTTCTTTCTAAATGTGTTTCGGGTAGTCCTTCTAACTTCACATATATGCAATAATGTTCCTATTTCAAATCAAACTTCTAGACTTGTCTGTTCTCTTCGGACTTCTATAAGGAGGAAGCCAACGACAAAGGCATCTAAGGTAATCTTGCATTTTGTTATAATTTGTTGCTTCTCTGGGTTTTCTGCCACAATTCATAGAAGAATATTTCGCATTTGCATGGAAATTCGATGCTCATCTTATCCCCATGTTAGTGAGTCTTAGGGAGCTAAGATATCCTTTTTCCTTTTGTCTACATCATGTGGATCATAATAATATATGCTCTTGGAGAATTGCTTTACTTGCTTGGGAAACTTGATTTGTATTTGGAAGCAATTATAGTTGTTGAACTTGTGAGTTCCTGATGCAGTAGAAGTACAAAGTTATCCCATTGAATGTGATGAATTCTTGATGTTTGTAGGTAGTATGAACATGCTAAATTTAGTGATTTCAGTATTAGTTTCTGCTTAATTGCTTTTTCAGAAAATTGCTAAATCACTTGTGGACTATTACACATGTATTAATTTTAGCATCTTCGAACAATAGATAAGCATAACCTAAGACAAATATTTACTGTGTAATTCAGATTGGATGGCCTCTTAATTGGTCAAAGTAAACCATTTACTATGACATCCTTTGTACACCAACTCTTTATATGTTGAGAGATAAATTGTAAGGAAGGCAATTGGTTTTTATTCCTGAACTGGCAAATTTCAGTAAGTGAGTATCCAATCCACCCAACTTTAAATCCCAATTTATTCTCAGTTTCTTAACCAGTTTCAGTAGTTCACTTGCTGCCGATAATAATGCTTTTCGCTTAATTTATTCATTCCATGGAATTGCAGAATGAGAAAGCATTGTCCAATGAGGATAATGCTGCTTTGCCGGGCAATCTTGAAGGATGCAGAGAAGCAAGGCAAGACACTATTTTACTTGTATCACGTGGCAATGGATGTCTGGAGGCTTTTATTCCTGTAATTGTATCACGTGGCAATGGATGTCCGAAGGCTTTTATTCCCGTAATTGTTGGAATAGTAGTACTTATTACGTTAGGAATATATTAGATCTCATAGGCATTACTATTTGTTATTATTCGATCACTTGATATAGGAATTTTTATTTTATAGTTCCCAGAAATAACAAATAATTCAACCTTAGAATATCAAAGATTTGGTAATGGTTTTCTTTTTTTCAATTTCTCTTACTTTTAATCAATGTAAAGGATTTTTGGTTAACATGTCTATTTGATGCCAAACATTCATTGTTAATTTCATTTGTCTGGCAATTGAAGTAACTAATACTTGTGATGATCCAGTTTTCCCCTTTTTTTTTTATTATAGTAATTTTTTTATTTTTTACATTTATTTTTTTTTTTTAATGGAATCTTATTTGCGTGTCTCAATGTGTACAATGGGATGGACAAAGGAATTCTAGGAAAATTTAATATTCAGTTTTTAATAGTATAGAAAGAAGAAAACAATTTGAACTTCGAGGAAATAAATATTAAGTTCCAAATCTACACGTCTTTCGGGTATAAAATTTTGTTTTTGGGAAAAAACTACAATAATGAACCTTAGCACATTTATGTAGAGATGTTTACCTAGTTTATGTACTAAGTTAAAGATTGAAATTCAATTGATAGGATTAAAATTATAAATTTTTAATTCTTTTTATATTTTAGAAAAAAGATATTATATACATTTTAAATTTTTCTAAAAAACATAAATATACATATGGCGGTCAAGAGACTGTCGCATATGAAAATATACTAGGCGAGTGCCTATGCATATAAATAACCACATATACGGCAGCAAAGAGACCGTCGCTTGTAAATTAAGTCATTGTACCTAAAACAACATATAACATTTTCAAGTATTATATCACAGACCATCATGTAAACATAAAATTATATATGACGGTTTTTATGCTGTCATTTCAAAATACACTAATCACGATAGACATCGCATATGTTGTATAATATAATATGACCTACCATATAAAATCATGATTATATACGACGGTCCTTTTGATTGTCGTATATACTTTTGGATACGACGACCTGTTGCATAAAGTCCCCATATGCGATGGTTATATGGTCCTAGTAAAGAGGTCTGTCAGGAATGGATCATTTTCTGTAGTGTGCTAGATGAGAAGAAACCATATCGAGAGCCATTAATTGTAATAGAAAGCTTGTTAAACGGCAAGCAATTCCGAATAAGAGGACACAGGTGCTCGCCAAATCCAAACTTTCGTAACATAGAAAGAAGAAAATCCCAGGACATTTGTCAAAGACCTTCAGCATATCAAGCTTAATAATGAGATTTCCACTCCAACATTTCTCATTCAGTGATTGTTCCATTTCGGATTCTGGCAATATGTTCTCGGTAATATTCTGTCCAGGAACAAACCCTCCTTCACTGTTCAAGATCAATGCAGGAAGCAACTTGGCTAATCTCAATGATAAAATATTCCCTATGATTTTCTATGTGAAATTACATAAGATAATCTGTCTATAATCAACGAACTCCAGGGGATTATCTTTCTTCGGAATGAGTATCAACTGTGTAGCAGTAAAGGAGAGTGGCATTCACATCGCTCCCTTCAATATCCCAACAATTAGTACAAAATGCTCCAGAAAAACTATCCACTCCAGGCGCACTTTTGCTATCCAGAGAGAACACAGCTTCTTTGATTTCTTCAGCATCAAGAGTCTTATTCAGTAGTAAATTGTCTCCCTCAGTAACTAATGAAGGAATAATATGTAGATTTGACAGAGGATTTGCATACAACTATGTGCTGCCTGCAATGAGTTATTAAAAAACTGCATTGCTTCCTTTTCAATTTCGGTCTCATTATTCAACCAGCTGCCATGACCATGTTTGATTTTATGTATCTACATTTTAGTTCTTCTTTGGTGCCAGACCTTAGAAAATAGTAGAATTCGAATCCTTTTCCTGCAACCACTTAATTCGAGCTCTTTGCCTCCGAGATGTGGTTTGACATTTGAGATGAAATGCTAACCTTGCTTTGGTCTCATGAAAAACTATGAGGTTAGAATCAGGTGGGTTCAATTGGTAGGCCAACTCCATGTCATTTGCCACTTGTTTTGCTGCTTCGACATTGTTATGTATATTGCCGAAAGTAGTTTTATTCCAAGCCTGTAAAGCATCCTTCAATCTTTTTAATTTGGAAGCAAAAACCTGCATCCCATTGCCATGTGCCTCATCAGCCCAGGAAGCAAGGACTCTACATTCTGAAACCCCTCGTGATGAAGGCATATCTCTTGAAACCGAAAAATCCTTGGTTTATTAGTAGAAGACAATTGGACTGTTTCAAAAAAAGGACAATGGTCAGAAACCAATCTTTGTAAGTGCTTAACCGAAGTAGCATTAGAGTGAGATAGCCAAGCCGAATTCGTCATCACCCGATCAAGTTTCTTCCAGATTGGGGGAAATATTGACCTATACCATGTAAATTTTGTGCCAATGAATAGAAGGTCTGTCAAACCGCATTCTCAAGTGCCATATTGAATTCCTCCACTGGTAAAGTTGGAGGGCTAACACCTAAGCAATCTTCCACTGATCGAACAACATTAAAATCTCCTCCCACAAGATAAGGGTCTGAAACTTCATTGGAAAGCATTGTTGTCAAGGACTCCCATAGCAATCTTCGTTCAATGTGTGTACACTTTGCATATACAAACATAAAAAAAAAATATTAGAATGAGCAAGGGCTTGTGTACTACAAGTTAGAAACTGTTTATCATTCCGAATGATATCCAAAGCAGCTTCATTCCTCCGAAAAAAACCCATATCTTATTGTTAAGATTGCTGAAGCACTTATCAAAACCCAATTGTTGGCCATATTAAGGCCATTCTATCTTCAGTCACGATAGGCTCTAGAATTGCAGTAAACAACATTTTTCTTTTTTGCAACAAAAGTAATTTATACATAGAATTTTGATGACCAATCCCTATGATGCTCGAAATTAAGCCATTCATCATTAAATTGACTTTGAAGGTTTGGCATTCTGGAGCTAGTTCTTCAGTTGGGCTGGAGTTTTAATGGATCTGAGCTATGAAGCACAACCTCTAATCCCTTGATTTCTGCTGCTTGCACCGGGGAAGAATTATCCATAACAGTATCATCGATGGCATGAGGCGGCAGATGAACTTGAACAATAGCTAGTGCATCTGGCTTTGTGGATGGTTTTGTATGAGGGGTGGGGTCTGCAGAAGAACCAACAACGACTTCGGGAGGATCTTTAGTAATTTGCTGCGCCAATGGAGGAGATGGATCAACATGATCGGATTTCTTATCCAAATTTTGGTGTTTAATGGTCTCTGGTAATTGTGGAGTCTGTTCCTGAATATCTGTTGTCTGATCATGGAGAACATCTGCATTAATTCTATCAGATCCTTCTTTCGGCCGAGATAGAGAAGGGTTCAACTGCTCTAGTGTCCGATCCACTATGGTTTTCTGTCATCATGGGCTTCTGCTGGTCATTAGGGTTTTCTATCGATGTTGTCGCCACCAGTTTTTCTTGCTGAGCAAGTTGTATCCATTTTTTTCTTTCAATTTATTAGGATCTGAATTTGGTTGGTCTTCAAGTGTCTTCTTCATATTCATATCGCATCGGGAGCCATTATGGCCAATTTTTCTGCAAGTTTTGCAATATTCGGGAAGGTTTCCCACGATTATTTGCTGCCAAAATCCAAGACTCCCTTGATTCATCCATATTCTGGATGGCAAGGACTTCAAGAGATCGACTTCAACACATATCCTTGCTACCTTAGGGCGCGTTAAGGAATTTATGGCTTCGTCCAGCTTCAAATTCCTACTAACAATTGATGCAATTGAAAAAGAATCTCCTTACAAAAGAGATGGATTGGAAGTCCAAGTAAGGAGAGCCAAGCTGCAACAACCGAAGGTTCCGCAGTGATGTGGAAATCTGGAGTCCATTTGGAAACGACCATCGGGAAGCCACAAAGTGTCCAAACCCCTTTCAACCATAAGCGTATATAGTCCTCCTCTATAGTGAGTTGAATAAGAATGTGTCGAACGTCAAGCCATCACAGTTAGAGGTCGCCTTTAAGGCCGATCTTATGGAAGTCCGTTCTCAGCGTCTCCATTGATGGTTTACCATGGGTAAATTTTCTGACAAGGACCAATCAGAAGGGTGTCACTAACTGGGCAAAAATATCTTCAGAAGAAAGGAAGCGAGCAGGTTCTCCCCTATATGTGTTAATTTTCTTGATTGAAACAGTTGAAGGAGATGGGTCATTAAATAGCGAGGAAAACTATTTCCTCCCCAAACAGAGTTGCCGTCCCTCCGACGGGAACTTGCCGCCATGCAGAAGTATAGAATGAATAGAAATCTAAGTCCTATTGGTGTTAAAAAAAAAGAATTAGAAAAAATCCTATTGCTGTTAGTTAGGGAAGGTAAAATCGGATCAGTTGATTGACTTTGACTTTCCAAAAATATTCCATCGAAAAAGTCCTATTGGTGTTAGTTAGGGAAGGTAAAATCACGCTCATGAGGATTCGAACTTGGTGCGAGTAGCAACCGCCATAATTATCTATCAGCTGTCCAGCAGCCTTTTACCTATTCAATGATTAATATATATATATATATATATATATATATATATATATATATGTACACGTTTTTACAAAATAACATCATTTCAATATAAATAAATTATTCAATTGTATTTTAATAATATATTTATAAATATTTCATATTTGTATAATATAGATAAATTTAATTTCTAAACTTTTGTAACATTTGTAATGATTTTTACGTTGACATAATTTATGTTTCAATTATTTGATCTAATAAGACCTAAATTTTTTTTTTTAAGTTCTAATATATCAAAATTTTAATTTTTATACTTTTATTAATGTTGATGTTGTTTTTTATGTTTTCACAATATATTCTTTTGATTATTGAAGTTTTAAACAAGGTTGGATAGATTTTAATTTTTTAAAACTTATTATTTTTTTGTCATTTAATTAGAATTGATTATAAATTTGGATTGTAGAATTTATTTCTTATATTTAGTGGGATATTTATTTTATTACAATGATATATAAATTATATTATATTATATAACAGGAACATAAACTCTAAGATTTTATAAGTAGAATTTACCATTCAAGTTTACCCAAATGAATTTACCTAAACTTTCACGTTTAAAAACCTTAATTTTGAACTCCGTTGTCCAAAAGGCTTTTCATTTCGTACATTACTTTCCTCTTTTTCCCTTCTTGAAGTCAAAAATTTCCCCCAAACTTTCCTTTTGAGTTAGGGACCACTTCAATTAATTGTTTCTCTTTATTGATTACTTTAGGTCAAACTGCGCCATAAAACATTGCACTTGAGATAAAATTTATAACAATTTGGCAGATATCGATATACCCTATATTGAAAAGATTAATGTCATTTGAAAAAAGGTGCTTAATTTTAATTTTAAGTTAGATATACAAATAAATAGGAGTATTTAAGTTGAATTAAAAATATTTTAACATGAAAAAAAAAATCATGTATATGTACAGGAGTAAAAACTATATAAATTTTTGTACTATAATCAGAATTAATAAACCTTTAAATAATATGGTAGTTAATTTATTCGATAATAGGTGTTGATTAAAGTTATTCCTAAGGTAGTCCACATTATAATTAACACGTGTTCCTAATATTTACCTAATTTGGACCAGTAGAAAGAAACTATTTTCTTTCCTAAATCTTGAGTGGAAAATTAACGTGTCAAATTGATATGTGACCCATATTACAAAGTTTTCAAAAATATATTATATCATCCACATTCAATAATATAAAGAAGATTTACTTTTCTAGTTGGTAAACATGAACAGTCTTGTATTCAAATTATTCAGTCTGTTTGATTTAATGAATGAAGACAATAATCACAAGGTATTATTAAATAATCATTTTACCAATTTAAAGAGTATATGTAAATTAGGAATAATATCTACTTCGTGTGTTTTTCAAATAAACAACCGCACATGCACTTATAATGGACATGATACATAGACTTACTAATTCAGTCATGTATATTATCACATATTAAATTACTAATTGATGGATATCAAGGAGTTATCAAGACATTGGAAAACTCAGAAAAGCTACCAAATGAGAAGAAGAGAAGATTCAAGTTCAATTCTAAAAAAGATACAGCTTCAAGGGGAGATTCAGTGAATGGATTGAAAAATTCCAAGATGAAAAAGTTCAAGTATAAGAATGATGCCTTGAATATGAAAGTAGCAATGTTAGCATTGATGCAAATCAAGGAAGATCAACTTGAAGACAATGCCATGTTGCGTGAAGTTAAGCTCATGGATGAAGAGCAAATTGAAGAGACATTTGGGAAGATGGAGGGCCTAGAAATGTGCCTAAAAGACCCTAATTCAAGTCCCAAAAGGGTATAACATTGAGAGCAAGGCAAAGCATGAAACAAAGGGTGAAAGAAGAGGAAGCAAGGCTGCAAAACATTGCATCCGGTGCATAATCCATTCCATCCAACGATGGCTCAACGGATCTTCAATTTTGTTGCAATCCAGTGGCCATTTGATGCATTGTCCGGTGCACCATCTGGCGCCGGACAAGCACCAGGTCAGCCATCCTTTGCATCGTTTTCTTTGAATTTTAATGCTTTGTTCTTGTTATTTTTTATATATATTAAGGGCAGTTAAGTATATATACCCCTAGCAAGAATAATTTCGGTCATTTGATGTTCTTGGAGTGTATGTACTCCTTATCCTGTCTTTCACAAACTAACTTACAAACAACTTTCATTTGAAATCAAGAATCCTTTTTGGATCAAACTTGTTCTTTTGAGTGTTCTTCCTTTAACTTTCTTAGGGTTGTTGGTCTAACTACTCTAGGGCTTTTCATCACATTGGTTAGGGTGTTGATTTGTCTACCAACATCAAGACAATAGTTGATGATTGAAAAACATCATAGGTCATTGTACTAACTTGAACTTCTAGGTAAGTCTTGGCGAAAATCTTGTTTTTTATGAAACCCATTTCAAAGCGATCACATCATCTTTTGGTATCAAAGCCTAGGTTCTTCATCTTGAGGTTTGTCTATCTTTATTTGTTTTCTTATTAAAGTGTTTAAGGTCATTTTTTATTTCTTGAAATCTATGATCTTATATATGTGTTTTTGTGATTTGTTTCCTCTACATTCATCCTAGTATCTTCTTGTCATCCTTTGTGTTGTAGGAATTGAGCCTAATTTGGTGTTTCTACTTCTATCCTCTATCTCTACAAAAGAAAAATTGGAAAAAAGAACAGTTTCTTGTTTGAAAAATCAAAAAAAGAAGAGGAGGGGGAAAAAAAAAATCCTGCACAAAGAGAAAGAAAGAAAGTGCCAAAGTTGAATGCTATTGTGAGATTTCTTGTTGAATCCTATTGAAATTGATTGAGTTGAAGTTGAATTGAAGTTCTATTGTGAATGAATTGCCTATTATCTATCAAATTTGAAATCAAGGGAATTGGTATGTTGAATTCATTGACAAATTGGATCACATTTTCATTGCTCTCTAGGTGTTTGATAAAAAGCCGATATGAAATTTCTTTGAACTCCTAGAATTTGATCAATTGTTTTCATCTTACATTGACCTAATCTTTGAAACTGTATCTCTTTGGTTCTTGATTGTTGCTCATTTGTTGACTAATTAAATTGAGTTGTGCGGATTACTAGGCATGTTTTCTTGAAGTGTTTGCATTGCCCACTTGAGTTGGTTAAGAACTTGAAAGAGAGCTAGAGTGGAAAAAAGCTTAAGGGTTTGAGTTCAATAAAGCGAGAAAGAGCCAACGGAAGGTATGATATGTGAGTGACAAGTGAGGTTCAATATTCCCCTATTTTTCTTTGTAGGTAAATCATGATTAGAGGAGCATCTTCACCATCTTCACAAGCATCAAATATGGAAGATAACAATGCATTTCCATCCACCATCTTGGAACGAATGGAGCAAATGACAAGTAAACACTCAAAAAACATGAATGAAATAAGAAAGGACTTCAACTCAAGAGTTGAAAGCTTTGGAAGAAAGGTAGATGAGCTCCAATATAAAACTCCTAGAAAACAAGTGCAACAAGGAGGAAGGGGAGATGAATATAAACCTAGTTCTTCCAAGGAATATATGCCATATCAAATAGTTGATAAAAGACAATATCATGGGAGTCCACCAAGAAGGCGAAATGAGCAAATGGAGGATATTGATGAAGGCTATTGTGACCATAAAGTTAAAAGAAGCACAAGGGGGACAAGAAGGGATGAAGACTCTTATTCTTACTACAATGAACATGGTGAGCCATTAAGACATAGAAGACATATGAGGAATGATAGACCAACCAGAAAGGGAGGATGAAAAACTAGTATCCAATGGAAGGGGCTAATATGGAGGATCTTATGAGAGCTCACATCATGTTATCTCTTCATCAATGAAAGTGCAAAAGTGTAAGGCCAAGAGAAGAGGAGCCCAAACCTCAAATGCAAGAGGTGAATGCGGTGCATGGAGAACGAAGAAATACACTTGCACAACTTCCTAGAAGTGAAGATCCCAAGTCCCTCAAATTCATTAAACATGGACATGGTATTTTGCAATGCCCAACTTGGGACAACTTGGAGCCAAAAAAGGAAGACACCTCAATTTCGAATGAAGTGAAAGGTGAAATAGGTCTTCAAGAAATTGTTGGAAATGAGCAAGTTCCAGAAGTCTCAAGTGAAGTAAAGGAAGAAAAAGAAAATGAGAATGAAGTTGAGTGGAAAAATGAGAATGAGCTTAAGGAAGAATATGAGATTGGGAGTACTTTGGAGAGGTACAAAGATATTTTTATTTCAAATTCTAACATTAATCATTCTTTTTCTAGTGTTTCCTTGTCTAGGATGCAAGACTTTGAAGGCCTAATCAACTTGAAGAAAGGCAAGGACAATATGGTCATGAATGCTATGTTAAAGTGGTACACTCTTATCTCTACCCTTGGTAATAGATTGTTGAATAGTGAGCATAAAAATATGTTTTCTATGATTAAGTATGATTGTGGAAATGCTTATGATGTTCATAAGCAACATGCCATTATTGAAATTTTTGAGCATAATGATTCCTTGTTTTGAGAAAGTAAGTCTTATACTTCTATAATTCTTGTTAAAGCTTTGAGGGATTTTGAGTTTGTGAGGGAGTCACATTTGATTGAATGTGGTTCTAGAAAGGAGATTCATACATGTGGAAGTAGGTTGTATATCTCTAAGAGCTTTTTGAATGAAATGCTAGATCTTAAGCTCGTTAGGAAATCATTTGTGGAAGAGCATGCTATAGTTATGAGCTTAATGTCTCTAGACAAGTTATATATGGAGAATTCCATGAGCATATTGATTCTTCGATTGGAGAAAATGCTTTGTTTATGCCTATGAATTCTATGTATGACTTGTTGGCTATTGAGTTTCATAGAAACAACTTCGAGAAACCTTATTGTGAATGGAATTACTTGAATTTCATTTTAAAGTATATCTTTGGAACACTCATGAATGGAATTTCGAAGTTTGTTTTAGTTGATCAAGTATTGTAGATCTTTGATGTTACAATTCTTGGTAACCATTTATATCTTTGTGGTCTAGTGTGCATACTCATTGTAAATTCTAAATTCTTATTCATCTTGCTTTAGATGCACTTCATTGTGATTCATATGCGAAGAAAACTGATGCTTGTTGAGAATAATTGCCTGAAAGAGATTGATGATAAAGCATGTCATATTGAGAAATTGACTTTAGTTGAAATTTTTAAGTTTCGTGACTTATATAACAACATGAATGCTTGGATATTGTACTAACTTGAACCTCTATGTAAGTTTTGGGAAAAATCTTCAAGTTTTTGTATTTTTTATGACACCCATTTCAAAGAAATCACATCACTAGTGATTCCATATGTATTCAAGGCGAAGGAGTTTTAAGATTTATTTTTAAGCCATGTATTATTTAATAAAAAAAGTTCTAATTACTATTACCCATTAAAAAAATTATGAGTACAATGTATATGATTAACTAAATATATTAAAATTAATGTAATTAGTCAAATAGCATGATTTCTTATGATTTAATTCTACATGTTGCACGAGAATATATAATGAATGTGATAGTATGGAATTGTGTATCATTTGAGGTATATGACTGTGTAAAAATATCATTGACTAAATATTTTATATAATTTAGTGAACAAATAACAAAGTATGTCCGAGAATAATAGATCTTTTTTTAAAAAAAAGATTTTTTATGTGTATACAACAAATTAGTGAGTGTAATTTTGATTGAAGATGTTAAAAAAATATACATTAACAAAGAACATTTTTTAGGCATGTAAAATAAATTATTAACTAGGTCTTTCAATTACTTGTAGGGGTCTCTTGGTGTTTAATGGACAATGGAAAATTAGAGGGCAAACGTGAAAAAAATAAAATAAAATAAAATACAAAGGCTAAAGAAGAGGGGGGGTTAATCTATATATAGGACAGTCTCTATGTTAGGAGTACAACTTTCAAAATTCACTAAATTTGCACCCTATAGCCTAAGAAGGGAGGAGGCTCCCACTGCTAATCTCACTTTTTACAAATATTCCAAAGTAGTCTCCTCCCAAATACATTATCTATTTCCATATCTCTACCAATATCCATTCGACTCAAACCATATACCCATTGCTGCAAGTCACCAAGGAGATCTTCCGGGGAAGACTCCCAAAATTCACTTGGTCTCGCATATCACAAGAAGCTTCAAGCCCAAAATTCTTTGAAATTTCCCTTAGTCTTACTACGCTAAAAATGTCTGCTCTCGCTGATTTGTACATGATTATGCTAAATTTTATATCTATTTTATGTCGTTATCTTATGTAACTTAACTTAATTATGTCATTTTAGATATTTTACTTCCCTATGCTTGATTTTTGTTTGTAAGAATATTTGATTGAAAAAGGCTCAAGAAAATATAAAGTTTGCATGAAAATCTTGTCTGGAACAGACCGTGGCGTGATAAAATTGAGTAACGGGTGAACCAGCAAGCCATCCGGCACCTGACTGCACATCCAATGCCGGACAGCTCATTGGACGTTGCACCGGATCCCCTTGGGAAAATTGTTCAGATTTTGGAAAACAAGGCATCTGGACAGCTTTGACCAGTGGTTGACTATAACGAAGATTTTCAGTTTTATTAGGATTTGATTTTTTTTAATAACTACCTTGTTTTGTAATAGATTTCTATTTTATTATTATAATCCTTTTAGATAACTACTTATTTGTAAGGAGTCTCTACTCCTATAAAGAAGTCCTTTGTCACAGTCTTAGATACACAACTCAAGACTGATATAATGAAGACTTCCGAAGACAAAAGGTAGATTTTCTCTATCTTATGTATTTTTCGGTTTAATTGATCATTTCTTGTGAGTAGTTCTCTTTTGTTAACAAGAACATGAAGTATGTTATTTTGATACGGGGTTATGAGATTTGGTTTGTTTTTCTTATAAAGATTTGATCTTTATTATTAAGTATTTGTACAATTCTTATTTTCATCTTATTAATTATGTTTATTGATTTAGCTGAATCACCTAGATTAATTTGCATGATTATATTGCTAGGATTTAAATATTATCACTAAGATTGATAAATCCACAGGTATCAATTATTGTTTAAATTTGGTTTAGCTAACAACTTTATTTGGCAATAGAGAATTGTATGAATCAAATTGCATGAATTAAAGTTATTTTGTTTATGTAATTTGACATTGGTGATGCCCTCATGCTTATGCAATTTAATTGATTAGATTTATAGTTCGCTAAGACAAAAGTTTAATTGATTAAATTAGGGATGTAATTTCTCGCTACGAGAAGTGGATCCTTTTAAAGGAAAAAAATTTGAGCACTAGGACAAATTCTAAAATCAACTACTTAATTGTGTTATTTTATCAATAATTGACCCCATAGCAATTGACTTACGGATTGTTTCTTGTTAACAGCTTTCTCTTCTAAATTCTCCCTTTTAAATTAGCTTTTAAATTCTTTGTTAGATTTTATTTTATAAACTCTTTCGAAAGTTTCCCTCTTTTTGTTACTTATTAATTGGTTTTTTATTAAACTGAGATTCAATTCCTTATGGGTTCGACCGTACTTACCCTAATTGTATTGGTTTTGGTAGATCAGTTTAATTTGCTTGTGTTGCGACACACGGTCAAATTTTGATGCCGTTGCTGGGGAATTGTTATTAAAGTTTATTTCTTTTCAATTAATCTTTTCTTTTTCTTTTTCTTATCCACAGATTTTCAAAAAATTTCCCCAGTTGATGCATTTAAGAAGCGGAAAGGAGTACCAAGCTGAGATCACAGTCTACGAAAATCCAATTTCAAAAATCTCAAGCGATTGAAGTTCATCTTCTTCAATGGTAGAAAACGACGGTGGGAATGGAGGTAATGGACCTAATGGTAGAGGAATAATAGTTCCCCCAGAGGATATTATTCCTGCAGGTAATAATGGTGCCAATAGAGGTAATGTTGCTAACAAAGGTAATGGTGCTAATGGAGGTAACAATGATATGTGCACTACTATGGAATTAACTGCACTTACATTTACTGATCATCCTTTGGCTATCGATTTTCCTGATTTTGATGAGAATTTTAAATTGCACACTGGTTTTCTTCAATTATTACCTGTTTTTCGTGGAATGCCTGGAGATGATCCTCACAGACATCTCAAATATTTTCATGTTATTTGTACTACATTGGAACAAGGTGGAACCAAAGAAGAGGTAATGTAGTTACGTGCTTTTCCATTTAGTCTGCAAGATCTTGCTAGAGACTAGTTATATGAATTGCCTCCTAGATCTATTTCTGATTGGGAAACTATAAAGCGAACTTTTCTTGAAAAATATTTTCCAGCCTCTAAAGTTTTATCTATTAAGAAAGATATTATGGGTATTAGACAGGGTCCTAATGAAAAGTTTCATGAATATTGGTTCAGGTTTAAAAAGTTGTTAACAATTTTCCTGATAATCAGATATCAGAAGCTGATCTAATGCAGCATTTTATGCATTACTAAATGATATGGACAGGGTGATGATAGATGCAGCTAGCTAAGGATCACTCTTGAAAAAATGTCCAATAGATGCTCGACAATTGTTCAACAAGCTTACATCTTCTGTTTGAGCAACAGGATAAGGGACAGTATTCCAAGGAAGGATGGAGAAGTCAATTCTATAGATGCAAAGCTGGATAAGATCACTAATTTATTTGAGAAGTTTTTAACTATGAACACTAGCACACATGCACTTGTCAATTCATGTAATAATTGTTGTAGTTATGAACATGTTACTAATCTTTGTCCTTTTAATGTAGAAGATGCCAGTGTTAATGCTACAGGAAATTTCTCTGGCCATCGAGGGAGGTACAATCCCTATTCAAACACTTACAATGAAGGCTGGAGAGATCATCCAAATTTCCAATGGAATCAAGGAGGAAATTCTACTCAAAACCAAAACCAACCTCAAAGAAATCCTCCCAATTTTTCCCACATCAATCCCCAAGGTCCTCTAAATGATCCCAATCTTTCACAATCTATCCCATCCAATTCTTCTTTGGAAGAGATGATGAAAGCCTTGACTGCAAATACCATGGCCTTCCAGGAAAAACACTCAAACCAGAGTTCAAAGCCTCAAAAAACAAATGAGACAACATGCCTTCGAAGTAAATTAGCTCAAATCACAAGGACCTAAGAGCCTACCTTCACAACCCATTAATCCTTTTGAGAATGCTAGTGCCAAAGCATTAAGGAGTGGTAAGAAATTGCAAGATCCTCTATTAAAGCAAAGTGCAATTAAAGAAGAAGAGCTGATTGTTGTAGAGAAACCATCTCACGATTCTTCTCCAAAGGAAGAAGACAAAAAGGGAGAAACTCAACCCTTTAAGGTACGTCCACCTTTTCCTTCACATCTTGTAAGAAATAAGAAAGTGGAGATGGAGAAAGATATTCTTGAGACATTCCGCAAGGTGGAAGTCAACATCCCACTCTTAGATGCAATCAAGCAAATTCCAAGGTATGCTAAGTTCTTGAAGGAATTATGCACAAACAAGAAAAGAATAAGAGGGGATGAAAAGGTAAGTGTGGGGGAGAATGTTTTAGCAGTGCTTAAAAAGAAACTCCCTCAAAAGCAGAAAGGTCCAGGTATGTTTACTATTCCATGCACAATTAGTAATGTTTGTGTAGCAGGATGCATGCTAGATCTGGGAGCATCAATAAATGTCATGCCATTGTCTGTCTACTCTTCTCTTAATCGTGGACCTTTAGAGGATATTAGAGTATTCATTGAACTTGCTAATAGATCTTGTGCATATCCTGAAGGAGTTATTGAAGATGTTTTTGGTTAAACTGGATGACTTAGTTTTTCCTGCAGATTTTTATGTCCTAAAAAATTATGAAGCTAATAATTTCTCTTCTACTCATTCTCCAATTCTTTTAGGAAGACCATTCTTGAAAACTTCAAAAACTAAGATAGATGTGGATGATGAGACGTTGTCTATGGAATTTGATGGTGAGAAAATCTCTTTCAATATCTTTGATGCCATGAAATACCATTTTGATGACTGCTCTATATCTATGCTAGATATAATAGATCCTTTAGTTGATGAAATGCATGAGCTATCTGATTATGAATTAATGCATGTCATTCTTACTCACATCATTGATAAAGAAAACATCGATGTATTATCTTTAAACATGGACCAAGACATAATTGACACTGTGAATGACTTGTCTGCATGTGCTATTTCTAATCTTAAGCTAGAATTGCCTATCTTTGAAGATAAAATAAAACTTTCTATTGAATGTCCCCCTTCACATGAATTGAAATCCTTGCCTTCTCACCTTAAATATGCTTATTTAGGTAAAGGGAACTCATAGCATGTCATAATTGCTAGTAATTTGACTAATGATCAAGAAGAGAAATTAGTCAATGTTCTTAGGAATAATGTAACTACAATTGGTTGGACATTGGCTAATATTAAGGGAATTAGTTCATCTACATGTATGCATTGTATTTTGTTGGAAGATGAGGCTAAACCTTGCAGGAACACACAAAGAAGGTTGAATCCACCTATCTTAGAGGTTGTTGAGAAAAGAAGTAATAAAACTTCTTGATGCAGGTATCATCTATCCTATAATTGATCCTCAATGGGTAAGTCTTGTGCATGTAGTTCCTAAGAAATCTGGAATAACTGTTATTGAGAATAATGAAGGTGATAAGGTACCAACTAGGGTACAAAGTGGACGGCGTGTTTGTATTGATTGTAGGAAATTGAATGCATCTACTAGGAAAGATCACTTTCCCCTTCCCTTCATTGATCAAATGTTAGAACGTCTAGTAGGGAAATCTCATTATTGTTTTCATTTGGTTTTTCAGGATATTTTCAAATTGCAATTACCCTTGAGGATCAAGGTAAAACCACATTTACATGTTCATTTGGAACATTTGCATATAGAAGAATGCCTTTTGCATTGTGTAATGCATCTGCTACTTTTCAAAGATGCTTGATGTCTATTTTCTTTGATTATGTCACTAATATTATAGAAGTTTTCATGGATGATTTTACCGTTTGTGGAAATACTTTTGATGCATGCTTAGAGAATTTAGACCTTATTCTTAAAAGATGTGTTCAATCTAACCTTGTGTTAAATTTTGAAAAGTGTCACTTTATGGTGGAACAAGGCATTGTTTTAGGACATGTGGTTTCAGAAAAAGGACTTAAAGTTGACAAAACAAAGGTAGATGTAATCAAATCTCTTCCTTTTCCTTGTAATTTAAAAGAGGTTAGAGGTTTTCTTGGTCATATTGGTTTTTATAGAAGGTTTATAAAAGATTTTTCTAAAATTGCCCAACCTTTGTGTCTACTTCTCCAAAAAGATGTTCTTGTTTATTTTAATGATGCTCACAAGCTTTTAATATTTTTAAGGAAAGTTTAATTTCTGCATCTCTTATTCAATCACCTAGCTGGGATTTGCCTTTTGAGATAATGTGTGATGCTAGTGATAAGGCAATTGGAGCTGCTTTAGGTCAAAGGAAGGACAAGATGTGATGTCGGGCAGGATTCCAGAGGTGACTGGTTCATGGTTTAAGTATTTGTGGAATTCTTGTTTTCATCTTATTAATTATGTTTATTGATTTAGCTTGATCACCTAGATTAATTTGCATGATTATACTGTTATAGTTTAAATATTATCGCTAAGATTGATAAATCCACATATACCAACTATTGTTTAAATTTGGTTTGGTTAACAACTTTATTTGGCGATGGACAATTGTATGAATAAAATTGTATAAAGCTACTTTGTTTATATAATTTGACATTGGTGATGCCTTCATGCTTATGCAATTTAATTGATTAGATTTATAGTTCAACGTAAGTTTAATTAATTAAATTAGAGATTTTGTTTCTCGCTATGAGAAGTAGATCCATTTAAAGGATAGGAATTTGAGCATTAAGATAAATTCTAAAATCAACTACTTAATTGTGTTATTTGATCAATGATTGACCCCATAGTAATTAACCTACGGAATGTTTCTTGTTAACAGCTTTTTCTTCTAAATTCTCTTTTAAATTCTTTGTTAGATTTTATTTTATAAACTCTTTCAAAAGTTTCCCTCTTTTTGTTACTTGTTAGTCGGTTTTTTATTAAACTGAGATTCAATTCTTTATGAATTCAACCCTACTTGCCTTAACTGCATTAGTTTTGTAAAATAGGTTTAATTTGCTTGTGTTGCGATGCACGATCACTCCCTATTCAATTCTACAACAATGTCAGGATAAGGTGGGTCCTCTTCTTCCTTCGACTATTGTTATTTCTTGTTAAAATGTTTTTCATTAGCTACCTAACATTTTAGGTATTTATCCTGATAGCAAAGTTTTTACTTTCTTTTAATTCTCAACTCTGATGTGATCTTCAGTTGAAGTTTCTCATTTTCTTGGCTCAACTCTTTATCTATCAGAAGTTAACTCAAATCCCCAACACTCATCAAGTTGTTCAAGTTTAGAAATTAGATTGGCCTCTTGTTAATGCTAACAATCAACTAACCTAATTGATTTGATAGATAATTTCTATCCCTAAGCCAAGTAATTGAAAAGCCCTTTTGAAGTATCTCAATAACCCTAGAAAAGTTCTTGAAGAAAAACACTCAAAGATCAAGTTTGATCTAAGAAAGAAAAGTCACTCATTGTAATTGTTGTATGTAGAATAGTAGGTTTTTTAACTATTACAAAGATTCTATTTATAGTCTAAGATGTAAAAAGCCCTAATCTATGTCTTACATTGGTCAAAGGACCTTAAAACCCTCTTAAAATAAGTTAAACAACCAAAAAAATAAAGAAAAGTTCATAAAAATTGGAAAAATATCACATTAAATGAAAAGGGGAAAGGGGAATCTGGCGTCGGCTTGAACTAAGGAAGCACTGGACAAGGGAGCCGAATTGAGACTAGAATGAGAGCTGAAGGCATCCAATGAGGGTGTCGGCACCAGATGGTGCTGTAGCTAGCCGAATGGCGCTGTAGCTAGCAGGGCAATGCAATGCAATGCATCGTGCCCTGGTGCCAATCGTTAGACCTACTCAAGACATCTCCCAAAATGGTTTGTGCCAACTTCATTCTGATGTGATTCACTTGAATTATGGCTGGAATTTCAACATCCATCTATCCAAACCCAAGGTCACTCATAATCTGAA
>JAOXNR010038228.1:0-20704 GCA_028571225.1 Parsonsia alboflavescens | reverse complement strand
TCCTTGTGGGTTCGACCCTACTTGCCCTAACTGCATTAGTTTTGGTAGATAGGTTTAATTTGTTCGTGTTACGACGCGCGGTCAATACTACATCCATTCCAGTTAGGGAAGAGTATGTCATCGGTAATCCAACACGAGAAGCAAATGTTGTTGTGGATATGATTCAGAGGACTTGTGGATATCGAAGATGGGAACTAGAAGAAATTCTGTGTAAATATGTCATTGTTGTTGCCAGGTATTGAAAAACCTTCGTATAATTTAAACAAACATTCCACACAGAAAAACCGACCTTGCGGGAGGCTGAGTAGACCTTCAATAAGGTAGGTTCCACCTTCTGAACCTTCCCTATTGTTTAGAAAATAGATTTAAAATCATAACCCCAATTTGTATTTTCTCATCTTTAATTCTTTATAAGGAAATTGGGGCTCACAACTATTCTCTGTGCCGTGGAAATTTATTTGACATAGAAATATTGAATAAGGCATATGCACCTTCGATACAACCCGTTCCGTTGTCTTCAAGTTTAAATAAAATTATAGGTTTGAAAGATGTGATTTTCAATGCATCGTTTGCAATATGGGAGGTACCTCTGTCGAAGTGAACAATATCGACGGAAGAAAACTTGCACGATATGGGAAAGAAAAGAACACAATTGTCAAACTTGTTCGAACACAGCCATAGAAATCCCACCACCTGAAGTAGAGGTTCCATTATCGAATGATCATACTCAAGAAGGGCACCTATCTAATCCATCTACCCTACAGTCTTAGGGTTTCTGGACAAACATTGGAGTTGACAGTTGAAGCGGGAGTATTTGTTAATGTTAATGTAAGTGTCGTCTATGAGACTGTGGATTTTTTTGAAAACGATGTTGGTATTGAGACAATTCATGACTTGTAATCGATTTTCATATTCTTACTAGTTTGTAATATTTTCATTTATCCTATCACATGATTTTTTTTTGTTTTTTAGGTCATATTTCTTCTTCTTCTTCTACAGTCAGTCATGAAATTGGGAAAAAAAATTAGAATAAACGACTAGGGAAGTAAGAATTGGATTATATGCTGAAGGTCGAAGCAAGACTTGGTAAAGCTCAAGTTGGCCAAGTCTTTGCAGCAACCTTTGGCAGATAATAACGACCTTCGGATGAGCATATCGACCTTCGACACAATCCCGACCTTTCACCATTTCAAACGAGAAAAGGTTTTTTTCCATTTCCAAACTCATTTCTTACCTACCCAGTTGGTTATCTATCTATTTTGCATCCAAATAGGCTTAAAATTTCCTCATTATCAACTCATAAGAAAAAGAGCTAAACAAATAAAGAAACCGAGGGGTGTCACCATGACAATTCAAACGCAACAAGGAAAAAAAATTTTCAAAGCACAATCTTGACAAAAAAGTACCAAAATGGCCAAAAGTACCAAAATGACGAAAAGGACCAAAAATGACCAAAATGGCCAGTAACTCTATTTTCATGATTTGTAATTATTTTCATATATTCTTTTTAGATGAGTCATGACTTGTAATTATTTTCATACTTAATCATCACTTGTAGGTTTTTTCATATTCTTTTTAATTATATAATACAAATAAAACAACTAATATAATTTCTTTTTCACTTACATAATTTACACATTATCCAAAAAATATATATGATACAAACAAAAAAATCACTGGAACAAAAATCTAGGCCCTGCTACTACACTCAAACGTGATCGAAGCCATCTCGTCAATGATGCTCTAAGGTGTATCTGGAATAGCGTCCAGTGATGGCATCATCCAAACATACCTCAACAGCTACGCCATGTAATGTGCAACATATGTTGCACAGCTAGTCGAATCAAGCTGACTTAGGAGGGCTCCAATGCTTCAAATCTGAACTTGGCAGGTGGAGCAGCAGCAACTCCCACCGCGGAATAATAGCCGGCATTTACCATAAGGTATGGCAACCTCCATCAGCTCTATCCTGCTCGCCCTCACTACTTTATCTGGCGCAGGCCTCAGATTATATAGATTCATCTTCGCCACCTTCAGCGAGATCCGTAAAAGTACCCAGTGATTCTTGTGGTAACATGGCATCAAAACCTATAAATACATCGTAAAATATTAAATTATTTAATATAAAATGTAAATTAAGCTAAACACTTAAATAATAAAGTTATTTTTTATCTCATTGACCTGCCACCAGGAGACCTCATCATCCTCTCCAACTCCCTTCACCCGATCGATGGAACCATCATCAAACTTGTACGTCTCAGGCTTCCCTCCAGTAGAGGTAGAAACGAAAGTGGAAAGGAGCATACTCTACAATTTGAGTTATTCTTAATCGACATTATATAAATAATATACTTTATATAACTGATAAAAATTAAACAAAATACTTACGTAGAGATAAGACAGGGCAATGGCAGACCTTTTATCCATATTGTAGGCCTCCGGATGCACTGTAGCTGCCAATCTTAGCCCTCTGACAAACTAATCAATATGAGGATCCTCCAACTCTTAAGTGTAATCTCTAATGATCCTCAAAAAGTTCCCTTCAAAGGAGAGGATTCCCTAGTCGAGCGGCTACCACAAAAAAATCACAATTGTTAGAAAATATAAATAATAACTCTAACATACTAAAACAGACACACTAACTTAATTATGAAGAGAAAGCTATATTATATTAATGGAATTAATGTAAGTACTTCTCTGATTCCCTCGAAGAGTAGAAAATATCCAAGCAGCTCCTGGTTCCGGGAGTGTCCACTAGAAATACCACCAAACCCCCCCCCCCCCCCATGGGCACCCCTATTGAACTTGCCTCTCTTGAATTCTTTGTTCTAGGCTTCTTTTTTGCAGGCCCAGAATGTATATGGTGAGAGGGTCCGTGAAAGGTGACATGAGACTTGCCGTCCGGACCTTGGTTCGAACAGCATGTCCTCCCTCCTGAGATAATTTTAAATCAAATTATTAAAACGTGAAGAAATTAAATTAAAGACACTTGAACCAAACAGATAAATATGAAATAAAAATAATAATAATTAACTTTGCTAATAATGTCATGTCTCACCTGAACAACAGGGTCGAATACAACAGTACTAGGTCGAGCGGGTGAAGCCTCCCTCTCACTGGCATCCCCCTCCACCTATTATTTAAAATAAATAAACTAACTACGAAAATCGATTTACATATGAAATATTCAAAAATAGAGAGATGTTTAAACTAACCTGATCGGTAGTCTGGACCTCAACTGGAGCAGGTGGATCTGCCACCTTCCTCTCACAGACATCTCCCTCCGATTGTTAGGCACAAAACATAAATGGAGTACCCTCCTTTGTGCACGTGCACAAATGGATCCATCATTGCTTTGAGTTCCTCTACTGCATTATCAGTATTTTTACCAATCAATCTTGTCAAAGAAATCCATCTTCCTTTTGCAAGACTACTTTTCCCTTTAGTACTACACGTGCAACTATCGAGAGAGATGCTCTTAGCAAATTTTGGATTTACTAAGCAGTATTATGTAGCTCATCAAAGTTGTTTTGGAAAGGAGTGCCAGATAGGATTATTTGTCAATCTGTCTCAATTTTTGTCAAAGCCTTCCACAATAGGCTGTTCTGATTACACGATGTGTGACCCTCCTGGAGTATCAGAATTCCAGGCATCTCAAGGAGAATTTTTCCGAACTTCTCTCCCTACTGTCCCTTCCTACTTTCACCAGACAAGTCCGCATCATTTAAATTTTAAAACAGGATATTGACGTTCCATCTCTTCAACTTGTCAACCCAAGCATGCAACAGGGTAAATGGAGCCATAATCACAGGATGGCAAGTTGGAAGCATTTTCATGAATGCCATGATCAAAATAATAGTCAATAAAATTTTCCCCATACTAGGAGACTATTGCTCGACACAGGGAAAAGTTCCTTGACTATTCTTTCCCTTATGACATTCATGAAAGTGCTTCCGACTTGCCATCCTGTGATTATGGCTCCTCTTACCAAACTCCGTGCTTGGGTTGACGAGCTAAAGAGATTTAAAGTCAATATCTCGTTTTACAATTTAAATGATAAGACTTGTCTAGTGAAAGTAGGAAGGGATAGTAGGTAGAGAAGTTCAGAAAAATTCTCCTTGAGATGCCTGACCTTCTGATACTTGATGAGGGTCACACACTGCACAACCAGAATTGCCTATTGTGGAAGGCTTTGACAAAAGTTGAGACAGGTCGACAGATAATCTTACCTGGCACTCCTTTCCAGAACAACTTTGATGAGCTATACAATACTTTCTGCTCAGTAAATCCAAAATTTGCTGAGAGCATCTCTCTCAAGACTTCCACGTCTGGTGCTAAAGGGAAAAGCAGTCTTGCTAAAGGAAGATGGGTTTCTTTGACAAGCTTGATTGGTAAGAATACTGATGATACAGTAGAGGAACTCAGAGCAATGATGGATCCATTTGTGCTCGTACACAAAGGAAACATACTTCATGACAGAAATTGGGTAAAATTAGAATGCCCATTCCAATTTAGGTATATTTGGTAATTTCTTCATGACATAACTAATTATGAAAATTTACTTAAATATTATCTATTAAAAGAGAGAACTATTATAAATCTGGACAAACCTGGGGAGTAGAGTTGACCACAAATGGAGCAGGTGGATCTGCATCCTACCCACGAATAGTCATCTGCTTCTGCTAGTTTCAAAGAAAATAAATACAATTAGAATATAATCAAATGCTAACTATTTTATATTGTAGAGCGTATACTAAATTGATGTGAACGAGGAGATGGCTGACCACCCAGCCCTATGCTCTGTCAACACTCTAGCTCATCCAATCGCTGTAGAACAATCGTGTATCGAGTGAGGGCCAGCTGCTCCAACTGAGCACTCACCCACTTATGCTACTCCACAAAGCAGGCATGGACCCACTCCTCAAACTCTACCAATACAGTCTTGAGTTAGGCCATCATGTCGTCGCAGGTAGGGCTTCTCAACGCTCTTGGGAACATACTATAATTTTAAACATAAGTTATAATAAATATACATACTGAATTGAAGGCTTGATTTTAACAAACATGAAGAGATACATACCTGGTGGCGGTCCTCCTCTGCCCCATGACCCTCCGATCTCACAAGGGATAGACGTCACTCCTCAAAATGCTCCTCCTCATCCCTGGGGATCTCGGCATCCCCAACTCTCGAAGCAAGAGACTAAAAATAAAACATTATTCACAATAAATCATCTCTATTTAATTTACAATTTACTAATGCAACTATCATTAAACTAACCTCTATAATCGCAGAGAGGGGTGGTTGCTATGGGACGACCTCCCAGAATGAGCTGGGCTTCAAAGCCTCCCAACAAACAAGTGGAATATACGGGAGGTAGTCAAAATCAGTCCAATAAGGCATCTACTGCTCATGCTTATTTTGGTCAATGTACGATGATGAAGCAGATGCCTGTGTACGTCGTAATTTAGTTTAATGAACATCTAATTAAAAAAAAAAAGACACAAGTAGAAAGATTGATTGCTTACACTATCTAATAGACCATACCACTTTACTTTGGAAGTGGACTGAATCAGCCTCCGAAGAAGAAGGCACTTCGGGTGCCATATAGCGCTGGGTCTAGAAGCTCCGGGAGGAGCATCAGTGCACAAATACAGGCGCAAGGACAGGAAGTGGGCATACATCCACCACTGAATTAAAAGAAAAAACATCAATAAAAGATTGCGAGTAAAAAAGAAAAGAAAAGAAAAGAAAAAGGAAAATTGTAGAGTTGGAAGAAGAAGAAGAAAAAAGAAAGAAAAAAAAAAAAGATGTTAACTTAATATTGCATGGGACCCGACCCTTAATCGGTTCATCTGCCTGAGGCAGCGATGCCAATTTTTGCACCTGCGCTAATATTTCTATCCTATTCGGCATTTGGGATAGCCCTCTCCACTGGGGAGAGGTTCCCCCTGATCTTCTCTGTCCTCTGGGTGGCATTTAAGCTCCTTTGTTGGAGAAATTTTTGAAATATTCTCAGATCTTTTAATCCAAATCAACTTTTAACTTTTAAAAAGTTAAGAATTTATGTTTAAAAACTGAATACAATCCTAACTTTTAATTTTAGAAAAATGAGAGCTTATCCAAATACACCCATTCAAGTTCTATCAAAAAGGCTATTATATTATTATTTGAATAAATTTTATTCATGATTTAAGTAGGTGATAAAAATTGAATTGACATCTTAATAGTTATCTCCTCAATATTATTACTTTCACTTTCATGACTCATAATTAAGAAGATAGGGAGAGAGATATTTGGTATAGTTATCTTATGTACTCTTTTTTAGATGAGTGACTGAGCTAATCTCAACCTTTTTTATCTTGACTATATCAGAACAAGATGTGGAAAAATAGAAAGGCTATGAAAAAAAAAAAGATAAATAAATTTTCACCCACAGTCCTACAGCAATTAGTGCAATAACTTATAATAACCAAAACATGAAAAGAAAACAAAAAAAGAAACAAATGAATTATTGGCACTTTTAGTCCATGAACTAGTTTGGTTTTCTAACTTTGCTCCATAATATTTTATTTTATTGTGTTTGGTCATCCACAAATTTTAATATAGTAACTTTATTCAAGCATGTTTTAGACTATTTTTTAAAGGGAATGATAAGGGCATTTTTAGCACTTCAAGTTTTTTTTTTCCTACACAAAGTTGAAGCCCAAAAATACCCCTATCATTCTCGTTGAAAAATAGTCGAAAACATGCTTTTGGTGAAAATAACCAAACTTGCACAAAAAAAAAAAATTTGATAACCAAAAAAGACAAAATAAAACAATATGGACCAAACTTACCATATTAAAATTTGTGGATGACCAAAGACCGAAAAAAAAAAATGATGGACCAATCTTAGAAAATCAAAATAATTTATGGATCCCAGAAGACATTTAGTCAAGATTAAGAAATCACAAGAAAAAAAAAAGGAAAAGGATAAAAGAAAGAAAACAAAGAAAATATGGCGAAGGAAGAAAGTGAAGAAAAATAATTTGAAGATAAAAACGAATATAACAGGAAAAAGAAATTTGGGAAAAGACATTATAAAAAGGAGAAAAAAGAAAGAAAATCAAGAAAATGAAAAAAGAAAAGAATAAGTAGAAGATAAAAACCACGAAAAAGAAGAGAAAAATGGTAGAAAAAAATTATCAATTGGAGAAAAGAAAGGAAACCCAGAAAATATGTTAAGGGGAAAAAATTAATATGGAAAAAACAATAGCATTGGTGGTGGGTTTTTGAGAATTAGTATGTGTACGTAGATTAATCTATGACGTGCCATGGAGTTTAATTACCAAATTAAAACTTACATTTTAAGAGCCGTTTTTTTTATAGGAGTTAAAAGAGAAAATATTAGAGGCAAGAAAGTAAATTAGAGAGTAAATGAAGAACTTTTTTGGAAAGAAGGGATCTATATTAATAAAATGAATGAAACAATTACATAGGAGTAAAGGATAGTCCTTTATCTAATTGAAGAGTATTTAATTTAACAACCTATCCAAAATATGTCGTAAAAGTAAACATACATCTAATCAAGGTAATGAAAACTCATTCTCATACAAGATTGTTTTACGCCAAAACCACAAGAGATGGCGAGTAACACAGAAGATGTGATTCCAAGGAAGATTGTAAGTAGGGATGCCCCATTCATTTCACAAATTCATATCAATCCAATTTGCAACATGATGTTTATAAAAAAGGACCCGATGAAAACGTGATGATATTAAAGAAAGCCAGATATTGCTGCTATTCTTGCAATCACGCAAAGCATGTAATACAGATTCCATCATAGAAGAGCAACAGCTACAGCCAGTAGCATTAATAATCCGACAAGCAAAAAGAAAAGCATTAGTCTTGAACTTATTTCTAGGAGCTAACTAAAGGAAGATTGATTACTGCAAAGGACCTTTGAAATCCCAAATTTTATGCCATTTTCTATCAAAGGAATGATCAGCGACACTAGTTAGTTCCTTATACAAGGATTTGGTGATAAGAATACCATTGGCAAATAGTTTCCATCTTGGTTTGTCCACTTCGACTTGCTGGAGCTTGACTAGTGCCAATCTGCTGCATATATCCTCATCAAGATATAAGCTCGAGAAGTTCATATCCCAGCCTTGTGCTTTTCAGTAGTAATCCATAACCCTTTTGTGACCCTCCTTAAATGGGAAGGGTTGAGTAATTGACAGCATTAGTGGTGTGTCTCCATCAAGCATATATTCTTCCAAAAAGAAACGAAATTACCACTACCAATGCACCATTCCAATCCTCACGATAGGAGATTGCAGCCATGAACAATACTGCGCTAAGTATGAGAGCACAGTCTATTCTTATTGCCATCTATCTAGTCCAATGGGTTCCCATATTTAGATAGTAGTGATCTTGCCTGCAACCTGTTCTTCTCAATCCGAATTATCCATCCTTGCTTAGTAAGGATCACATAGTTTACTTGTCGTAAAGGTTTGATTCCTGACCCTCCAAAATCCTAACCCTTGCAAATATCATTCCAACTCAACACATGTAAATGTTTTGAATCTGAAGTTGTCTCCTCACAAGAAGCTACGACAAGTATGTTCAATATTATCTAGGACTTTCGGTGGGAGTTTAGATGTTTGCATGCAGCACATAGGAATTGTGCTTAGAATTGTTCGGATGAGTGAAACACGAGATGCCATGGATAAAATCCTACTTTTCTAGCCGCTTCGTTTCTTCTGCAGTTTACCAAGAAGAAATCGTATTACCATAAATCTGATCATGGATTAAGGGAACTCCAAGGTAAGAACCTAGATTGGTCAAAAACTAAATATCCAACTGAGAAATCAACATTGAACCTTGTCCTTCAAATAAATTAGGAGAAACATGGAGCTGAGGTTTCGAAAAATTAACCCTTTCCCCAGACACTAAATGGAAGTCGTGCAGAATTTCATTCATACAGCCAACTTGGGATATAGAGGCCTCTCCAAATAAATAAGATCATCTACAAAGAATATATTTGAAACCTCTGGTGCATTTCTTGTAACCTGAATACCCTTGCACTTATGATTGACAACAGCCGAAAAGATATTTTGAGCGATCTTCATCACGACACTACAAAGAGCGATCGGCCTAAAATGGGAGACTTCTCTACCTAATCCTTTATTGGTAATGAAGCAATTAGATTCTTATTCATCTCCGATGGTATAGTTTGAGAGTTCCAGATTTGAGAGATAAAATCATACACCGAATCACCCAAGCATAAGATAAAGTTTCATATCTCAATTCTCAGTTCTGAATAGATTAACTAAACAATATAAGATAAATATATCATATCTACTTATTCGAGCATAGCCATGCATTTCATAATCTCACTCAACAAAAAATGCTACACATCACTCTCTTGTTATATAAGAGGGACAAATCCTATCTTAATCATTCAACATTCCATAATACAAATTAGGACATACTCAATACACGCTTTTATTGTCCACTCAGTTAAAAGTGACGTTTAACAATATCAAAGCATGCAATCCTTCAAACAGGAATCTCTGATGACCTTAAGTCAAAAGATGAGACATAATTATCACAATGAAATCACTCATGATACTCATATAAAATCCATGAAGTGATTTCATGGCGGGTCAATCCAGTACATAATACTCTACGTGTACCTCATGTCCATGAAAATTGTCATCAATCAACACATACTAGTCTCAACGTGTTATTGATATTATAATCTCAATAACACTTTACTAAGGACATTTTAAGAATAGAAATAAACTATTCTAAGGACATTAGATAATTTATTAAAAGAAACGCAGATATAAAAGTAAATTATATAATGATTTAAATAGCATCATGATATAAAGTTATGCCAACTACGTAAAATCATCATATGGTCTTAGGGCATATCCAACATGCTATACTTGGTTTACGGCCACCACATTTCTCACTCAGACACAGGGCTTGATTGAAATCCCCAACTAAGGACAAGAAATAACATTACCAAGATTACTCAAATACTCCCAAAGAAGCTTGTGGAAATCAAGCTGAGGCCAAGTATAAATTGCAGTACAAACCGAAAGCACATTAGAACCCTCGCTCACAGCCAAAGAAATAGAGTGCTCATTACATGTTAACAAATCAAGATTGATCTTACTATCATCCCATAAGACCCAAATTCCACCTGAAAAACCTGAGCTTCCACGGTTATAATTTTAGTGAGAGATGACCTTCGAAGGAGCTTAGAGGCTTTATAGCTGTGCACTTTTGGTTCAGTAAGTATCAACACACAAGGTTTATGTTCTAAGAAGATCAAATATGACACGAAAAAGCAACGTAGAAAAGGTCCCCCGGCAATTCCATAGTAATACTTAGTTTCCATTATTGCTTCTTGTCCTACTCCAAGATCATCTGGGGGTCTGCCAAGTTGCTCAACAATGTGGTTGACAACGAGCAGGGTAGGGTTGTTGCAAGGAGGTGCAGGCATATGAATGGATGTCCCAGCTTGATGAGGTCCTGATGAAAGAATACTTGAAATTGTTCGAGAAGAAGCCCATGAAGTTGCCAAACTAGAAGTTGCTGCTGGAACCTGGTTATGAGACTTCAGAGAATTGATATGCCCTACCATGATCGATTTGCCTCTAGGGTTAGCTATCTGCACTCCCAATCGTCCCCCTTTAGCGGTAAAACCCCCTCACCGATTTGACCCTTCAAGAGTAGAAGATGAAACCGAAGGATGTCTAGGAGGTAGTTTAGGGACACCTGTGTTTTTCTCTCTTAGGGTATCAAGTTGAATTACCGAAACTTCCTCCAAACAAAAACTCCGGAATCTTGTAACACTGCAAATCTGGAACACGGATCTTTTTTTTATCCCCTTCGGAAATTACCAAAAATTGGAATTCTTCCGGTGTAGCCTTTGCACCCATTGATCGAGGAGAAACCCACAGGTTTAGGGTTTACAGAGGTCCATTGTCTTGCAAGTTTCCTTTTTGAAGAGAAGTCTTCCTAGCTGGTGCAGTCTGCTCCTTCCCCACAAATTTCGTAGGTTGCTAATTTCGTTTATGAGCAAAGGACTGTGGCACCGTCCAGGGACTAGAGGGTTTATCACTAGAGATAATTTTCGGATCCAAAGTGCTTGAAGGTTTTTCATTGATCGGGATTGATTCTAAAGGACCACTATTTGTCGTAGCAGGGGGACTGCCAGGGGGCAATTACGGGGGCACATGTCATTCTTATGACCATATTCACCACAAGTAAAGAAAATTTGATGAAGACCTTATTCAACTGGTTGGAATCTGCCCAGAACACTAATACACTGAACTAAAGGTTTAGAGAAGTCAATTTCCATACAAACTCTATTACACTGCCCTCTTTCAGCCTGCAGTATTGTTGTGTCAACCCTAATAGGCTTACCAAACCATGGTGGAGGTAATCTTGTCAGTAGAGGGAATAAAATTAGGGGGCCATTTGGACACTGTTACATAATGACCCAAAATAACCCAAGGACCATCGAAGAGGACGTGATCATAATCTTCCGTGCAACGAAATCTTGTCAAAAAATATCCATTGTCCAGATCGCTGAAATCACAGTCATCTTGTAGGTGCCAAGGGTCCCCTAGACTTTGCATGAGAACCCTAGCGGAGATATTCCTTCCTAGCATCTTATAATGACTGCCTTACGCCATGGTTTCCATAAAGCCTGCCAATCATTCGTAGATAGATAAAAAGGCAATCCATGAAGAATTAATGGGAAGATCCTTGGAGAGAAAGACATGAGGGTCTTCATCCATCAAGTCATCATTATCATCATCAACCGTGTAAATAGATGGTTTAGGGGTAGTCTCCCGTACAGCATCGGTAAAAGATTTATGTTGCCAAGGATTAGGATTTTCTCCAACGGCTGCCTGTTGAGAAACTTGGTTCATTTCTTTGGCAGTAAAAACAAAGGGAGTTTCTATTGACATATCCGCTACTACCTTTCTCTTATACTTCTTCATGCTTCGTTCCCGATTATCAGAATCTTCGGGTAACGGATCATGATTTTCAGAGCTCATGGCGATTGAGGAGTAGATATTGGGACTTTTTCCTTCATAAATGTGATATTTACTCTATTTAGTTGGAGGCATAAGAAAAGAAGAAGTAAATAAAGAGGGACTCTCTTCAAACAACCCTCCCCCCTCCCAATGCCAACATTTTTACCCTCCACATTTGAATGGATCGAGATATATTTCCTTTGAAATTGTATTTTTACCCTTTTTTTTTCAAATACCACTCTTTCCACTTCGTAGACAATGTTAAATAATTTATAATCCTATCTAGATAAATAAATTTTTCTTAAAATATATAAAAAATTTATCTAGATAAATTATTTTAATAATAATCTTTTTTTAAAAAATAAATTACAGTATACGAAGTACATCATTAATTTATTCTTAGTATTTTAATTGTATACAGAAAATATAGAATATTATTTATATAAATATTTAAAGTGACATTCAACAAAAGTTACACGCTCATTTAAAAATTTATTCAAATAGGTATGGTAGTAAATTTGACAAATACCAGACACTAAAAAATATTTATCATTTACTTCCCCTTCATTCATACCAAACAAAATCCAAATAAATATAATTACTTCTATAAGGTAAGTAAGTTGAGCACTTTCTCATCCTCTCCCTCTCCCCTTTGCATACCAAACAAAGTCTAACTTTAATTTAATTATTAAATTAATTACATGTTTGTGATGGATTCATGAATTGAAGAGTTAGTGAGATGTAAATATTTCAATTAAGTTGCTATTTTTAAAATTTCAACTAAAAAAAAGATATCCCTTGGAATTGAATGCCTAGTTTTCTAAATTAGTTAAAATTTTATAAAGAAATTGATACTAATATGCTTAAAATAAACTAAGTGAAATTCTTTCAATCAAATGTATTAAAGTAAATATGAACAAGAGTCACTCTGCAAGCACGATCTAAGTCATATCCGCATTAATCTCATTGAAATGGAGATACCGAATGCTATAGTAAAAAAATAAATAAATAAATATGAACATTTAATTTTACTATGTCTTTAAAAAAGGTAAATTTCTTACGTATGAAATTAAAAGGAAATGGAGTATAATAATTTCATTAAAATTAAGGGGGGAAAAATCTGAATTTGTAGATACTGAAACTCTACCAAAATGGGCCATAAAGACTTTTTTGGATTTGGCCCGGGATGTATATGATTTCTTCTCTCCCAAAATGGGCCATAGAGGTATTTCCATGTATAAGTCTTAGTAATAAGGGGAAAGGGCTGCAAAATCCTCAAGTCTAGGGATAAAAATCCTTTTGGCCCATTGATCATTTGTGTTGGGGATTTCAAGGGCGATTGCCAAAAGCCCAAAGACAAGATGGCAACCCTACTGAAAACCAACACTCTCACCAGTCACCACACTGAAAATTTTTTATAATTATGTTAGTATGGTTAATGTATTTAGTACTATATATTCAGTACCGTTATAATATAATTTTATATATTTAGTTACTTTTTCTTTGAATCTTGTATTTTAGTTAGTTATAGGAGGTTATTATTGTAAATTATAATTTTGTTATAATATATAAATAGATATCTAAAGCTTGTGGGGTTGAGAGAGTTTTTTCCTAAATTCAATCCATGTTAAGGGACATTCTAATGGATGAAATGATTAGCTGAAGTCCAAAGGTTTCGAATTCGAATCCCACTTGTATCCTTTGGGTTGATCACGTGTGTATCCAGTAAATAGCGACTACGAACTCAAAATAATAATAAAAAAAAACTAAGTATTATTTAGATTATTGTCCAGATTTGTTTCTCTCCAATTAAAGAACCAGAGTGAACAGTCAGCAATTGAAGAGATAAGAACTCATGGTACGTACCATCTCACAGAGGAAAAGAGGAGTTTTATACCGTGTAATAAATTTTTTGAACGAACAATCATTCATTTGGGACTCTAACCATTCTTTTGGTACTTTAAAGAGTCGTGATTGAGGTAAGTGTTGAGAAATTTTAAGCAAACCTAGCGGTATTTCCTCAGCAAGAAAGGACGAATTAGGTCTGGAAACTCCATGTTCCTTTTTAGGTGGTGGTCTAATTTTGTTGAGAGAAAAGATATTGTAAAAGGTGAAACAGAGTGGGGATATATATATTTATATATATATATAGTAGGAAAATAATGTCTAGTTAACTTGCAAATGTCCTTTTTAACATCGTTGGAGCATGTCATTTTCGTTTCTGAAGATTATAATTGCCCCAAAATCAAACTATTACATATACGGATATCCCATCCCTGCAGGGTTGCATTAGATCAAATGAGTAGATGAGGCTTGCCATTATATATATTTACTGAGAGCCACACTGAAAACGAAGAATGACAACTTGGAAGTAGGTCAATTTGAGTCATTTCATGTTTGCAGCTATATAAATATTTATTTATATATATATATATATATATATATATATAGATGAAGATATATGTATATCTGAGCAGCATCAGCTGGTACCACCTCTCCCTTTGCCTTTAGCATCCAATGCTGCAAGGATCAACCAGGATTCAATGGAAATGGTCATTTAAAGACCACTTGACAAGTGAAGCCAAAGCTTTGCCAGCCCTACATGGGTTTTCTTTCTCCCAACATAAAGACAGGGGATCCACTTAACCCATATGTGACATAATACATACTTCTCCCTCCTATCTCCATTCAGAATTTAATGTTCCTATTTTCATTTTAATTCGTTCAAATGTCTTCTTCCCTAAATTAATTAAAATTTTATTAAAAAAATTGATATTAATGTATTATTAAAAATAAATTATACATTTAAAATTTATATCAAAAAAAAAGATGGGACGAACAGATCTAGGCGGAGGAAGTATATATATGGTCTCCGTAGATCATTATTTGCTAGTTTTAATTTCTCGAGTGTCTTCTTCATGTGTAAAGAGATGAAATCATTAATTTCTTGAATCCAAACTGTACTGATAGGGTTTGGATTTGAGTAGGGACTGATGCAGTACTGCCCTTGTCTCCTCTTTGTAAAACCCTTACTTAACACACACAACAGTTTTCTCATTATAGAAAAGTTGAATAATAAATAATCAGGGTATGGCTGATTGATATCTCTGCTGTTTCTTTGTTTATTTTTCTAATACTGTGTGTGTACGTTATCCTCATTTTGATCTTTCCAAGATATTAAATAATGGGGATTTCTTAATTTAGATGTATTCATGATCAGCACCTGCCCTGCTCCCCACTTTATAATTATATTAATACTATACATATATATATTATACATAAGATAATCAGTAGCAGTTGAGAATCTTTTTTGAGTTCAAAGACATTTAAAAAATAATCTCTGTGAGATCAGAAATGATCCACACAAAGTATTAGGTAAAAAGGGGAATCATGAATTGATCAGGCAACACCCCTTCACGTTTCTGAATATATATGAATGAGATCATTCATAATACGGAAAGTATTATTTTATGAGTGCAATACTTGACTTGACCTGAGAGAGTGCATGTCCATGAATGGAGCTTGCTGCAGTTAAATTTTTAACGATTAATTATATATATATATATCGAAAATGTTATATTGAACACATTTTATAAACTTCTCTAATTACGTATTTAACGGGTAAAGTTGACGATCAAATATCTTTTAAAAAAAAATAATAATAATAGAATTGAATCAAGTATCTCTATAATTTAGTTTATCCTTTTAGAATTAAATTCATAAAAATATATGAAAAAAAAGAATTTATTTTTTTTTAATAACGGATTAAGGATTAATTACAGCACTTCAAAGCTGTACTTATATTGATACGATTTTTGTATATATTTGAGATCTGTTAATGTGTAATTGTAAAGTATGGTGCCCCACAAAAGGCCTGCAATTTGTACAAAAAATAAATAAATAAATGAGCAGAGAAAGGTTTGTTTTGATTTGTCATCTACTTGTTTAACTGCTTCTGAGGTCAAAAGTTCTCTAAATAAATAAATATGTATATTCTTCCCATAACCATTTATATATGATATCATCTCTTATCTTACTTAGTCGTATTTAATTTTTATATGAAGATGCAAAAGGTTTGTATACACTGTGTGTGTGGGCAATAAATATAACTATTTTCATTTGGAAATGTTTGAACATAAATATCTGATTTATGAAAATAATCACTTCATAAATTTAAACATCTACATCAACTAGCCAAAAGATCCCACCATATGAGTAGGGATAGAGTAACTTTGTGAAAAATCATATGCACCGTTTCATTTCTTTAAAACACGTGTGAGATCTAATCTCGAATCAAAAAAGCAGATTTTTCAAAAAATGTGGAAACTAAGAATAGTGAAAGGACTTTATAAAGAAAAAGGTAATTTACATTTTCAGGCTCCTTTTTGTGATCGTCACAGGAGTAATAATAAAGGGAAGAGAAAAAAGAAATTAGTTGTAACAGTATATAGTTAGGCATGCATTATGGCACACCGGTCACAAGGGGAGATGAAAAGTAGTGGTGGAAGTCTTTTTGTTAACGTCTATAGAATCGACTCTCTTTTTTTCTCTCTCTCTCTCTTTCTTTTTAAAATTTGGAGTTGTTTTGGCCGTTTGTTTTGTTGTTTAAAAAGAAGGGGGTACGGTCACTTTGTTTTTGCACCCCATTTGTTTGACTTTTTGATGCACGTTGAAAACGCGTTTTTGTAAGCTGGAAAAAGTTTTCTTTCGATCATCATCGCATTCATATCGTGCCTTGGCCGCGCAAAGTTTTGAATTGACGCAATTGCTTTTTACAACACGAGGTCCTTCTCCCGCTTCTCTTCCTCCTCTCCCTAATACTTTTTTTCAACATCCCTTACCCTTTTTTCTCTTCCAATTTCATGTCCATTAATTGTTAAGAGATGATGTCAATTTTGATGGAAAAATATTTGAAAAGAGAACAAGTAGTGCATATAATTGAAAGTTATTATTCAAGATAAAAATATCAATACCAAACAAAAGTATAATAGTATGGCAATGATTTAAGAGATTGGGGAGTGACAGTCGGCAATGGTGGTGTTGAGGAGGAAGAAGATAACGGAAGGAGAGAAGAGACTATATACTTATTTCACCAAACAAAAAACTTTTAAAGACCTTAAAAGTTAAGAAAAGAAAAAAGATCTTGACCATCAAATGAAAATATTTCAAGGATCAAATACACCTTTTAACTACTTCCCATAATAGGTTGCTTTAGAACTTCAATTTTATTTTATAGTATAAATCGTTTTATAAAATTTCATAAAGTAATTTATTGGATTTTTTTCATTCTTGCCCCCTCCTAATTCTTTATTACTCTAATTTCCCAAATACTTTTTTTTTTTATTAAATCAATACATTAATTTCTGTATCATTCGTAAGAAATTCTTACACTACCTATATTATCAACCAATAATAATAAGATTATGAACAATGGTTCGCAAGATCCCAAAGATTCGGTACATTTGTTTGCAGAAGGGATGCATGCACAGCTTTCCCCGGAACACCCCGGCTTTGATTTGAACAAATCCCACACACCGATCACCAGATTCATGCAAACGTAACGCATTCTAAACCATGCATGTTTATAAAATATAAAATTATATACTGTGGGAGCAAAAAGTGGATATTAATTAAGATCGGAAAATAAGGGCAATATTAATTATTGCAGAAGGTGAGGAGTGATGCAATATATAAATATTATATAGTATTACAAAGTTCATCTTTTGGAATGTTCTAGTTAAATATCTAATAATGATCAATTATCTTTTTTTTTAATAAAAAAAATAATAATTGAATATTAATAGAATTTAATTTACAGTAAATATTTATAAAAATAAATTTTTTTTAAAAAAAATTAATCTTTCAAAGTTTAATTGATACTCTTTATGGATAAGATACGTATTGTAACCCCTTGATATGCCGCGTGGAATAAATTAATCTGGAAGGAGCGAGGGCGGTAGTTGGGTTTGGGTAGCCGATCGAATCGGAGTTGGTTTTGTCTTTACACCGAAAAGGGTGATTTGACAAGCGGCAAAAGACAAAGTAGTATAAAGTTGTAAAGTTTTATAACGTAAAGGTTGAGAGAGGAAAACGCCAAAAGTCTTCCCTTCATTTGATCTCCTTTTTCTCTGCTACTAATTGACAAAAACTAAGTGGAGCTTTCCCCATATCCTATTCTTATATTATTATTATAAGGTGGAAATTATAAATTAAATTAAATGAAGCATTAAAGTGGTTGTGAAATAAGGACAGACGAGCTTATCCACATTTCTCTCCGTCTTCATCCAATCTAATTTATCCATTAAATCAATTTCATAACTGGATTTTCTTTTTTCTTTTTTTTGTAATTATATTTTTTAAAAGAAAATTGAGGGAAGAAAAAAGAAGAGGAAATTGACATCTAAATGAAACCATAAAAATAGAAAATTTTTTTAGAGTCATTTTATTGGGAAAGAGTAATTTGGTTGCATTATAAATTGGTTGATGACGTCATGGGTTGGATTCATGATATCAACGAATGATTTTTTTTTTTTTGAGATTCTATCCTTTGAAAATTTCATACTTAATTAGTTAGTTGGATCAATTTAACTTAGATAAAAGATTAAAAAAATTATGAGATTATTGAATTTAATTTATTGAAGTGAGGAATTAATTAATAATTGTAATTAGTTTACTGTGTGTTGTTTATTTAAATTGTTCTAGTTTAAATTTTAGAACTTTTTCCCCAGTTAAAGAATATAAATAATATATGGAATTTGATAGACAATTGTTTTACTAATAATATTTTTATTAGATTTCCTTTATTGGTTTTGGAGAATTTGAGTAAAAATTTAGTTACAACTAAAAGACACTGCTCATCCCTTATAATGGAATTCAATGTTTATTTTTGACACAATATAAAAAATTATGAATACCCTTTGATTTTTAAGAAATTAATACATTATTCTTATAATTAATTAGACTGAGAGAGAACACATAATAAATAAGTAAGATGCATATAAATTCTTGAGTCTAAACTTAAGATATTTTTAGTTAATTAAAATTAAAAATATGTTTGCTTTAGAGCCATGCAAACATTCGAGGATAATTAATTTTAAAAAGGAGAACATTATGGAAAATATTAATTTATACAAAATTTTAATTCCTGCTTAAAAATATAATTATAAAATAGGATAGAGATAATAATTGGTGGTTGGGTAAGAGTGGTTGGTTGGACTAAGCAATTTTTTATATTGTCTGTTTTTGGTGCAAAAAGGTAAAAATGTTCCCCATTTTAAAAAGGAAGGGTTTTCAAAATTGATTGATAGATGAGATTACATCAGATTATGCTTACTCACAACTTCACTAGTTAATGCTACGGACAAATACCTCAGCATCAATGGGAGATCAGAGATATTCTCCTCAAACCTCAGGTTTACATGTAATATGCCAATCAAAAAATACAATATTTCTTAAAAAATCAAAAATGGTCAAAAGTACTATTTGATGAATTATCAAATTCTATATTACCAAAAGCTAGTTTTGAACTTTTTTATTCTTGGATTAGTTGGTTCTTTTTTTATTACTATTTTATTTCCAGATTTTTATAATGTTATTTGACTTATTAAACCTTTTCAATTGTACATAGCAATCAAACTATGTTTAGGATCTTCTGTTATAAAATTGGTGTGTCACTCTCCTTACACCAATAGAAATTTAATAAATGTGGATCAAATTTTGCTGGGTTTAATTGATCTTTTGGGATTTTAGTATTAAAATATATTAACAGATAATTATTAAAATTTACGAATAAAATTTTTATTAATATAACAGAGAGTGACACACAATGGATAATAACATAACCAAATCCATCAAATTATGTCATCAACAGAATTATACAAAGAGTGGTGGGCAAATATATACTGGCAAAACACTCAATATATATTATATATATTTATATAATATGTTTCTTTTGTCCCTAATTATCATAGATCGTTTATCGTCACTTTTCTTCATGCAATGTTCTTCTCTAATCAACTATTCGGAGCACTCGAGGTCGTAGCTTAATAGTTCGAAGGTGAAGCTTGCCATTATACATGTATAGACCTGGGTTTGTTTCAACTTCTTTTTTTTTTAATATAAGCACTTAATTTTTTCTAAAACGCATTTAAGAAAAAATTAAACATATTTGTTTGGGCTTTTTTAAAAAAAGCTTAAGCAAAAAAAAATCCCCAAAAAGTGCTTTGTGTCTCTCATTTTTTTCTAATCTTCACCTTCCACTTTTTTCACTTTTATTATTATTGTTGGTTTTGTTGCATTCGATTCATCTTGAGTCATGATATGTTTGTTATAATAATTAAAGGACAGTATTTAAAATCTTAAAAATTATAACAAAAATAAGATTTAAAAAAAAAATAAAAATAAAATGTTTTTTTATCCAAACAAATTTTAAGTTTAAAAAACACTTTTAAATTACTACATTCAAACACAAAACAGTTTAATTTAGAAAAAAAAAAAATTACTTCAATAAAAAGTAATACTGAAAAAGTACTTTTTCATAAGTCCATTCAAATGGGTCCATATATTATCCCTTCATATTAATGTATTTATTTCTACCTTTATTAAAAAATATATAGTTCGAAATCTCTCTATCTCTCTCTCTCTATATATATATATGTAC
>JAOXNR010038217.1:0-20704 GCA_028571225.1 Parsonsia alboflavescens | reverse complement strand
CGATGTGATTGAAAAAACACAACATCGCAGGAGATTTCTGCTATTTTTCCTTCAAGTACACATAATAGAAATCATATAAATATATATATATATATATATATTATCCAAATTATATAAAAGGTCAATTGGATTTATTATACCTTTTTAAGATTTTATTAATAAAATAAAATATATTTATAAATATATATATATATATATATATATTTATTATTGATGATGTAAAAAATAACATAAAAAAATTAAAAGATTCGGAGCGAAAAGGAAGATATTGAGTTGAGATTTAAAAAAAAAAAAAAAAATCACAAAAGAAACATTACTTTGGCACAACGGAAACTATCCCACAAAACATCCCAACAAGCAAATAGGCCCATGACTTTAATTTCTTGTGGGGCCAAATTGAAGAAATTTATCTGTTCTTTATAAAAATAAAAATAAAAACAAAAACAAAACTAAAAGGGCATCAAAATTTATCCATTAAATAAAAACGACGACGACGACGACGGGTAAGGGATGGTCCCTCGTCGACACCTTGGCGACATTGCTTACCTCATTCATCCACACTTTCCATTAATTTCTGTAACTTATTTCTTCTTCCCTTGTTGTTTTTAAACACAGTTATCTCTTTTATTGCTGAATTGGCTCAAAAACACAGTTATCTCTTTTATTAATTTATAGAAAATCGGAGGTGGAAAATTATAATATTCTTATATGGTTCGTAAATTTTGAAAGTGATTTGAGAATACCATAACATTTCAAAACTAGCTAAATATTTCACTTGAAATGGTCATCACTAATTTTTCTCAACCATTTTATAATTATTTGAGTAATTAATAAAGAATAATTAACAAATTATTCACCTATACTAATAAAATTTTAGAGAAAGAAAAGGATTTTATTGATTAAATATATAGATTTAATATTAGGTTTTTAAAGTTAGATGGAATTAAAAATATATATATATATATATATATATATGAAGTTCAATTAAAATAATTTTTAGAAGAATGATGAGATGGCTCCACATCACGGAAGAAGAGTGAGACCAGCGGTGAGAATAGGACGACAGCTTTTCCGGGCGCAGAGTGATGGATGGCAGTAGTAATTAAAAGACAATAGCAGCAGTGTCGTTTTTGGCTACGGAGGGAGGGAGTGAGTGAGCTGGCAATTCCCACAATTCCCAACCGAGGTATTTACACTATCGTAACGGTCCCAACTTTCTCTCCTTCTTTCCAGCTGTTATCCAACATGCAACATCAAAACCCACGCACCCTCTGCCTATGGACCCGCACTTCACTTCTTCTACAGATGCCATAATAATAATACCTGTACAAGTAGACACATTTAAATTCTAAAATTAACTCTCATATTTAAATCATTTTATTATTTCCATCCTGCAAACTGCTACTCCCCACCGTCCTATTTTCATCTGTCTAATTTTTTAACCGTCCCAAGAACATAGATGCTTTTTAATTGGCCTCGAGTTGTTCTACAAATTATTCATTTTAATTTAATTTTTTATCTCCTAAATCAATTAAAATAACATTTAAATCAAACTTTTTCTTAAAACTTCTATAAATGATTCAAATATGATAATTATTATGAACCAAAATGTGAAAATAACATTTTTTTTTAAAAAAAAAAGGTAATAATATTATTTCATCAATAATTTTTTAAATTGTTTACTAAAATAAAAAATTTTAAATTGCTTGCAGAAATACACTTGTGGCCCTGTGGGTACCATATTTTAATAAAAAATGGAAATATAAATAAACAAATTCTACATTTTTATCATCCTTGTTTTTTCCTCGAAAGAAAAAGGGGATTAAGTAAGACTTAAGAAAAGAAAAACTAAGATAAAACTTGTATTATTGTGATTATCATATACTTCCTCCACGCCAAATGTGGAGTAAAAATTACAGAAGCCCCTCTTTTTTTAACGGTGAGATCACGGAAAAATTAATCACAGAAAACAACAAAAGAATTATTCACGTGCACACCCGAGTTTAAATTTAAAAAAAGAAAAGAAAAAAGATGGGAGGAGCGGAGTTGGCACGTGCGAATTCCACCGACAGAGGTTTACAGAACAGCCATGGAGCGACAGGGAGAGAGAGAGAGAGGGGGGGGGGGAGAAGGAGACGATGGAGCTGCAACCAACGGGGGACTAATGCGGCCTAGAAATCGCCGATTTTTCTGTTTAATCGATATTTCGGAATTTGTTTACCCACTTCCTGCAGATTTCTCATGCTTCGCATCGCTAAAACCTCCCCCTTTTCAATCTCCAATACTCGTTGAATCCTATCAATACTCAGTGAATCTACACCCGGAAGAAGAACAAATTCAGGACAAATAATTGAGTAAAAGTCACATTGAAAAAAAGTAAAAATGAAGTGGGCATTATACCTATAGGCTTGGACAAATGCTTGAATCCAGCTAATTCTGAAATAAAATAAAATAAAATAAAAAAGCAACAAGAGCACCCAAAAAGAGATTATTTTTGGCAGTCAAAAAAATTGAAAAAAAGTAAGTGTATAGGAATAAATTGTACCTGTTTGAGAGGGGTCATGAGAAGAGAGATATAGAACGAGGATGCAGAAGAGAGTAAGTACGGGAATGAAGTGAATGAACTTCTCAGGTCTCGACGGCGTCGTCCTCTGAAGCTTCTTATTCTCCTCCCTATCATCATCGGCGGTGGACAACGGCTTCTGAGACACCTCCGATGAAGATGACGACGGAATGTGAGCATCCTCTTTGACAAGTACGACTCCATTTGCATGGAGCTTAGATGCTGGAGAACCTAGAGATTGCCTATGCATGTTCCAGGAGAATCCAGAGAGAACGACAGGGATAGAGAGAGAAAGACAGAGGAAAGACTTTCTTTCTCACGGTCTGCGGTGTGTGTAGGGTTGGTGAGGTTCAGTGAGGACTGTGTTTGTTTAATAATGGCAGCGGAAATGGAGCAATATAGCAGGGCTTTGGCTTTTTGATGATTGGTATAAGGCCGTGTTTGTATTTGGATAAAAGGTTTTTCCAGCGACTCAAGGAAGAGAAATAGCATTTGTTTTTAAAGATATGAGTATTTTTAAATAAAATTAAAATAAAAAATTGGCCATCAATGGTCAATAACAAAACGTATCTTTTCTCGGATTTACGGGTTGATTCATACCAGATCCTTTTTAAAGATTTAATGGGTCCATTTGAACAGACCCAAAAACTCATTTTAAAAAAAATAGAAGTTGGGAAATATTAAACTTTCGTTTGGTCAAAAGTTGACCTATTCAAGTTCATAAAAATTGAATCCAATTGGCTTGAAAATCAGAAAACTTATGGGAGCGCCCTTGAGGTTTTTTTGTCTAAGGTGAGATTTAGATGTCAATTTCTACTGACAATTCCTTTCTCTTTTTCTATTTCTTCTTCTTTCATTGGATTAAGAGGAAAATTCCTTATAGGTGAAACTTCTCTCCTCTCTCACTAGTTACAGAGGTCTCTTTTGCCAAAAGGATATAAATCGAGATATATGTACGAGTTGGTAGAGGATGGGAGGAAATGACGCAATGGGAAGGCAATTACGCCCCTTGCCAAGGTTCAAACATCCGTCTGTCGTTAGAGTTAGCCAAACATCACTCTTGTATTGTCAGTCCGCCTATGCCCTTGGGGGCAATTTCTTCTTCATTCTTCTTTCTCTACTTTTGAATATGAATTTCCTTTGGAAGCCACGCTTCCATCTGTGACTCTGTGAGCCAGATCTTTGATTTTTTTTTCTTCATTTTTCTATCTTGTCTTCCTTCTACTGTCTCTTTTCTCTTACTCTTTCAGATCTGAAACTCATTTGACACATTTGATAGATCATCTTATTCTTCCTGCTTTTTTTTTTCTCCTTTCATCTCTCCTTCTTCCTTCTACTGTTTCTTTTCTCTTCCTCTTTCAAATTTGACTCTAACAAATCATCTCATTCTTCCCGTGCCAAAAAATTTAGCCCTCTGCAAACTTTTTTTTTTTCCATTTAAAGTATTTGTGGTATGAATAGATAAGAAACAAAATGATGTGAATCACTTGAATTATGGTTGGAATTTCAACATCCATCTATCCAAACCCAAGAACACTTATAACCTAAAATTTTGCCCAAGACTTCAACAAGAGATTTACGTTAGTGACTAAAGACCATGATTGTCTTTCAATATGATCTATTAATTTGGATTTCTTCAACCCAAATCAATTAACCTAGCCAAGCATTGATAAACCCCAAAGTTTTACTAAGAACCCTAGAAGAGCCCTAGCAACTTTCGGTCAAGTAACCCATTTGAATCCATTTGGAATTCAATCAAATTTTTGAAAAGTGTTTGTCAAGTTAATTGTTCTAATGCAATACAAATGATGGACTATTTATAGGCTCAACCCCAAACATGATTAGGGACTTAATTAGACCTCTTAAGCTAGTTTAGAACATAAAGATAGCAGCTAACAATAAGTGGAAAGTTCAACTAAACTCAAGATACTAAGGCTGTAAAATAGGGGACCAAAAATGCAAAAATTTTGGTAGTTTTCACCAACTATCCAACTTGTGCAGCCATACTTCCAAGGCTTCAAATGACTTAATTTCTTCATTAAACACTCCTCCTTGAAGTCTTCTAACATTCACATGTTGAGCTCTTTCCTTGGTTCAGCCTCCATTAACAGTTGTGTTACAAACAATGTTGTAAAGTCTTACAAAGTATCAACATATTTGCTGAAAGTTTCAACCTTATTCATTCAATTTCCAACGTTGCAATGTCTTCTAATCCAATATATAAGTCTTCATACTTGAATACATTACAAGATTCTTCAACTTGCCAATCATCGTCAAGCATAACTTCTTCAATCTTGCCAAGAACTTCAACTTGTGCTTCATGGTCTAGCTTCAATACCAACTTTGCTACTTTCTTTCATCCTCAAACTTCCATGCTTATACTTGAAATATTGATCTTTGTATAAGAACTCTCAATCATTATTAATATCATCTTCAATCTCCAACAAGTCTTTCTTCATTCTTGATCTTCCAACTTTGTATTTGAAATATAAACTCTTGTACATAAACTCCTTTATTCCATAAGTATCTTCATATGAGATTTTTCATGAATTATCTCATGCCATGTATGCTCTTTGATCTCCATCACAACAGGAATGAGCACATATGCAGAATGTTCTTGTCTTGATTGCTGTTGTTTCTCTTATAGCCATCAATAGTCAATGCAGTCATCCAATTGCGGCAGTTTTCCTTCTCTTTATGATTTCTTTGATTTTGGTTGGCAACATCAAAATCTCTGTTTCGAATTATTGTTTGAGATAAGTGGGTGTTTGAAAAATATTCAAAAAGATAAATTTTTGTCATCTCAGTTTTTGGACCAAAAGTCATCCAAATGATATTCTGAATTTTTAAGAATTTATATCACTTCTATTCAAAAATTGAAAAATAGACACTTTTAAATTTTTGAAATTTCAGTTGTTGTCCAAATGCGACCGATTCCATTTTAAATATTGCTATAGACTATTATAACCATTAATCAACATTATTCTAAAAGTATTTTAATCTTTATAGAAGTTTATTATTTTGATCTTATTTTCACTTTTGAGAAGTGTATATTTCTAACTAAATCCATTTTTTCTATTTTTGCCATATTTTCTTTGTCTTGTCCCTTGTATAAAAAATTAGTTCAAATTCCTGTGTTTAATTTGGTTAGCTTAAGAAACAGAAAATATATAGGAAAGTAAAGTAAATATTCGATATAAAAAATAAATTTATTTGATTTAGTTAAAAAATAAAAGATAATCTCTTTATCACAGACTTACGATTACATGTCATTTTTGTTATATTAATAAAAATCATATTTGTAACCTTTGATTATTATCTTTTAAGGTATTTTATATATTAAGATTTAAAAATATAAATATAACCATATGGAAACTTGATATCTTAGAGAAAAATGTTAAATTTTTACCGATATAAACACACAATTATATAGTAGGAGACCCCAAACTCTTTTAAACCTCAAAATTGTGACAAGTTACTCACAAATAAAAACTATAAATACTTATATCTCATAAATATTATGTTAGGCACTAGAATTCATTATATGAAAATTTCACATATGTATTCATATGAAAATTTTTGTTATGAAACTGATATTGCTAAATATATTAAGTTAATTAATTTTCTTAAAATTTATGTAAGTCAAACTGATACGTTCAATTTTAAACGGGGAGTATAACATTTATGTGCACATATTTATATAAGGAAATATTATAAAATAAACGACAACACATAATTAATTTCACAAGAATACATATATATCTCTTGTATAACATTAATATATATATATATATATATAGAGTAATGTTAGTGTGTGCTTGATCGTGTACACTAATGAGTGCAGTAGTTAGTCAACTAGCGTCAACTAACGATAAACTAAATTCTAAGAGGATAAACTAAATCCTAAACAAATAAACTAAATCTTAAAAGAATAAAACTAAACTCTAAAAGGATAAACTAAACCCTAGGGGTACTTGATTAAATTTTAATTAATTGTTTTAAAAAAAAAAGATAGAAACCCTTAAGTTTGACCGTTAGTTGACTAACTACTGCACTAAGCACACATTAACATTTATATATATATATATATATATATTTATATATCTATATATTTATTTATATATACACTTTCTCCCTTCGTATTCCAAATAAAATTACAAACAAACCCTTCTTTCTATGTCCTCTCTCGTTCCCATTTGGACAAAGCAAAACTATATTTTCTCTTTTTCATTTTCTTTCTAAAGTTTAATAAATAAATAAATAAATGAAAAAGATGAATCCAAACAAGGCATAAGTAAGGGTAGACTTGGAGTGAAAGCGTTTTCTTTAAGCTGTTTTCCCGTGAAATGATGTCATTATCATGCTTTATATTATTCCCTCTTATAGTACAATAGCCTATTGTTTACTGGACTTTGTTTGGGGGTCTGAAAATGGTCAACCTTTTCTCTCTCCCTCTCTTAGCGGTGAAAAGCCTTGGCTTATGCTGTAAGCAGAAGAAAATGGTCACTGTTTGAGTGTGTGATGATTCTGCCATCCTGGTCTCTTTAGCAAAATTCAATATTTATTTTTTATTTTAAAAATTTTTAAAAATCACTTCTTTAATCTTAAATTGATTGGTTTTTTTATTTCTTTTTATATTTTAAAAAATTAAGTATCTCATTTTATAAATTAGTTAATGTATTCTAAAAGATTGATAGGATTGTATTAAAAATAAATTAAGACAATTTTTTTTTAATTTATTCAAATTAAAATGAAATGTTAAATTTTCAATAGGTGGAGCATTATTTATATAAAAAGGGTTAGGGTCACACCTGTATCCCCTTTTTGTTTGAAATTGAATGTCCTATTTCTTAAATTAGTTAAAAAAATTTTTTAAAAATTGATATTATTAAGTGTAAAAATGAACTAAGCCAATTCATTTTTTAAAATTTATACGGGTTAAAATGAAATATTTAAATTCAAAAGAAGAGAGAATATAATGATTTGATAATCGAGTATAATTGAAATACCCAATTGAATTTTAAATATTTTTTACGTAGGTAATTGGTCAATTGAGCTCCAAATTAATAGGAATCTAGGGGATTGCAATACTTTATACTGTACCTTATTGTGGCTTTAGTGTATTTTGACATAACGAGGGTAGCTAAGAAATATTATTTGCATCATATAAAATTAATCTTTTTTTATTATTATTATTTTATCTAATTTCTACAAACTTTTACTTTAATAAATTATTTAAACTAATAAAAATCAGTGACGAATCTTGTCTAATAACATTAGAAGGAGTTGAATTGATTATTCAAAAAATAATAAGTGATTTTTTTTATATGAATCAAGATATTTATATTTTTAAATGTATATTTCAAGTTAATTGTCCCCTCGGGACATCCTAATGGATGGAGTGATGAGAGTGCAGATCGTTGGTCTCGAGTTCGAATCCTATCAACATCCTCCTGAATAAACGGAATGTCGAAATATCGATAAATTGATCTGAATATCGCTAAAAATAAAATTTTAAGTTTTTTTTTTCTTTGGCTTTGGATCTTCTGATCTTCTAACTCTTCTTTTATATTATTTTCTATATTACCAATGATAAATATATACAAGTATGCTTTTATAAGTATATTTTTATTAAAAAAAATTCTAAAAACATATACTAAATATAGAAAATACTTTATTTAAATCAGATAATATATATGATTTTATGATCTAGAAGAACAAGAGTAGAGTATACTGAGCCTTCATATTCGCTACTCAGCCTTCATATTTATAAGAGAATAAAAAAATAAAAAAAAAAAAAGAAAAAGAGAACTACGTGGGGTTCGTTCAATAATAGTTTGGGCCTTAGCTAAAATAATAGAAAATAAAATGTGGACCGAAAATTTTGAAACCTTCCAAGTTCAAGTGGGGGACGTGGACCCAATAGGCCGAGTTATAAAAGGTGAAAAACAAATTTAAAAAGTGAGTCTGCGACCGAGAACTGAACAAGGAATCTGCTTTAAAAAAACTTAATCTAGGTAGACCTCACGGTTCACAAAGATCAGATCAATAAAGTTTTATTTATTTACTTTCTTATACGTTTTTATTTTACCAAAAGGTTTTTTTTTTCCCTCCTGAGTGAAGTTCCACAAACACTTTTTTTTTACTAGCGGTGTTTAGGTCATGTCGTACACATCTTGATTATTCTACAAACTTTACTTTCTTTATCTAAAATTGAATGTCTCATTTTTTATTTTTGATTGTCCGAAATTAAATGTCTTATTTTTTAATTTAGTTAAACTTTTATTAAAAAAAAGTAATGTTGTAATAGTAAAATTAATTAAGTCAAACCCTTTTTTTTTAAAAAAAAAATGTTTGCAAATAAAATTATGGTATTCAATTTCGGATAGAAGGAGTGTATAAAAGATATATTAAAATGTGCAAAAAAGGGAGCTTTTAACCTATTTGGTTCCACATGTTTGGGACAAACCATAGTATGATCCCAAAAGTTTTTTTTTTCAATTATTACAGTCTTTCAACATTTTATAGGTAGTCATTATGGTCACAACTATTATTTTCCAATAAAACACTAGTCGTAACTAATCATTTATCGACCTAAGATAAAATTTTAAGGGGAAAATTGTTAATATTGCTCAAAATATAACTAATCCTTTTTCTTTCTTTTTTTTTGAAAAAAAAGGAAGATGCATATGGATTAACAAATCCAAATAAATTAATTAGACAACCAAAATTCATTCACAACCTTTGGGTTGGTTGGATTTTGAGTAGCAAGGATGAGATGAACAATTTTGCCCATAAAAAGTTATCCCATACCAATAAAATAACCAGTTCCAATAAGTGTTTTGCTTTAAAAAATGATAATTGGGATAAAAAAGGCTGTCCATAATATATTGAGGGACCATAATGACTAATATGTTAAGGGATCATAACGACTAAAAAAAAAAAACCTTATAGTATCATATTATAGTTTGATTCAAACATGTGAACCAAATGGGCAAAAAGCTCAAAAAAAAGGCCTAGAAGTTAATTAGGATTTTAGTCGATTTGAACCCATAAGTATGGACAAAAAAACTGTTTGATCTCTTAAGTTTTTTTTTTTCACCCATAATGGTTCTTTATGTTTTTACAGGTAGTTGAAATGGTCCCTACTATCAATTTTCGACCATTCACACAGTGAAGCTGGTCACGTACACTACATACGAGGGGTAAAATCGTCATTCTACCATGAAAAGAAGTCGTTTTAATGCTGAGTTTAAAATAAAATAATAATAAAAAATATTCCCCTCTTCTTCTCTGCAACTTCCCTTGCTATTTCTGTCCATGACCTAGCCAGCTTCCGGTAAAATGCCTTGTGTTGGAAGTCTTGTGCTTAAGCCATCATTTCCCTTGTGAATCACAGTGGTAGGTTAGTGCATGAGGGTCCTGTATAATAGAAAACTTGATGCTGTTTTATTTCTCGAAGTTGTTAAATCTAGACCATTTGTTTTGTTCTTGGCCACAAAAGGGAAGAGCATAGATCCAACGAACTTCAGAAATATAGAAAAGAGATCGATGTAAGACTGAAATACGAAGTTTTAATCTTATACATCGATGCATAAATGAAATAGGGACATACTTGATGTCGATTCCATCAAGATCTTGAAGCAGAAGCACTGATCTTGATTGCTAGAAGCTTTCTTCCTTTTGAGCCCTATGAATGCCTATTTCTTTTTGATAGATGAGTAACAACAGAGAGTTCTAACGTAAAGTTAGAATTCTGTTATCTATCTCTAATTTACATAAAAGGTTAACCAGACTATGTTCATCATCGGGCCAAAGGAAGGAGATTTAACATTTTAAAGTCCAAACTCAATCTACTTATCACGGATTGAGCCTGTTAGTCCACACTATGCCAGTCCATATCCACAAATTAAAAGTTTGAAAACCTTACTTAATTAATTGTTCTTTAATTAATGATTAATTAATCTAGCCCACTGAACGGGACTGAGCGGAATAAGTCCCAACAATCACATATCCAGGTGAGTGCGAAATGGTGGGATATATATGTAATTTATTACATATACTGAATCATTTTACCGAGACATGTGGCTTTTTGTGCCACAGATATTTTAGTATGATGTATTCTTTAATTCAGTAGTACAACTCAAAATTAATCTCCAACATTTTCATCTATATGTGAACGAAGATGTTATGGTTTTTTTTTTGGCTATTTCGCTTTTGAAATTGAAATAAAGAGTATGCGGAATACAGACTTTATGGGAAGTCGCTGGAATACAAAGAGAAGAAGAAGAAGGGAATTTTTTTTTTTTTAACCCAACATCAAAATGACAATTTTACCTCTCATGTGTAGTGTATGTGATCGGCTTCGCCGTATGAGTGGCTAGAGATTGGTGGTTGGGGCCATTCTAACTATCCATAAAAACGTGAGAGATCATTATGACTAAAAAAAATACTTAAGGGATTGAACTGTTTTTTTTTTCAAACTTATGAGACCAAATCAGCTAACAATCCAAGTTAATTTGGAAAGATATGTAACATGGATGTTGTGCCTCTGAGCCCCTCCATACAAACATTTTGCCCTTGTGGATTATAAATATGAATCTAATTTGAAAGATAGGATATCTATAGATAAATATTTCTAATCTATTGGATCAATACTCTTTTCAGTAACTGATTAATAATTAATGAGAATTAGAAAATAAGAAAAGAAAAATTTGCTATATAAATATAATATTCTCCCCATTCCTAATTATAAATCGTTTACTGACATTTTAAAAATATTAAGGTAATTTGTTTTTTCTAAATATTCTTATTGAGGAAGAATATTGAGAATGAAAGAAAAGAAAAAAATTTATGAAGAGCAAAAGAGTATAGATAAAAATTATAAAGAATCACTTAAAAATTACAATAAATGAAAATAATATAAATAAATTATAATTAGGGAGAAGAGATAAAATATGACGGACCCCGAAGCGGGGATCTATTTGTGAAACTATATTCTTTGGGCTCAAAGCAAAAAGCCTAGACTCTAGCCCAAATTTATCTCCTCCATGAGCTTAGCAAATTCAAAGGTCATGTAAGAAGAACGACTGTAGGCTGAAAATCACAGAATTTGAAACCCACCCACAGAACGAATACTCTGGCGGCTCTAAAAGATTTCGGTGACTTGGGACAAACGAAAACTCTTTATCAGAACAACAACGTTAACATTGTCAGACAGTTTCGGATTTCTGTTTTCTGTCACTATGTGTTGCTCATCCGTGTTAGAGAGACTTGTGATGTTTTGAGAATAGAAGGTTCTAGGAAAAAAAAAAAAAAATCAGTAGGATGGTGCTTTGGGAGATCACATTGGGAACAGCATACTTTCTGGGTCTTCGAAGAACGTACAGATTGGCACTCAAGATTCAGCGAAAGATAATTAGCCCAAAGTATCCGAGAATCCGTCAATTTGCTCATAGGTGTGCATTTCTCGATTTTTTCCTGTATTATTTCTTGATAAATGTTTTTGGGTGCTTTCTTGGTTAGCAATCTGTTTGCTTGCTTTGTTATGGACTTAAATCTGTTCAGTCCCCAATGTGTGATTTTTTTATTAGATTTAGAAAATAACTGAATTGAAAATTTCGGTTGAATTCTTGATTGAAACTTTTCCTAGTAGGAGATTTTAAATATTTCAATTATTTTGATATGGGAGTTAAGCTCGATCATCCCTGAAATTTGCTGCAGGCACTAAGTTCCGGTCACAATAACTTGAGCAATTGCCTGATGGCATAGCTATATTGACCAACAAATTCACAGGGGTTTTCTTTATCGGCTTGCTTATAATACTGCAGGCTTTCTGTGTTACTTTTTGTTTTTTTGTTTTTTTCTCTATTGAGATAACTTCATTCCTATATATTGCTTTTATATGCCTATGAACATGTAATTGTCAATTTGGAAGGGAAAATATCTGTCACTGTTTTCATAACACTGACCTAGAGTTAGGAAAGAAGAGTCATTTTCACATTTTATAACAAAAAGTGTTGTGGTTTGCCATGTTCTTGTGTGTTTTCTTTACAATTGTCCCTATTTGTTTTATGTGGACAAAGTTCCATGGAAGATATGTTAGGATAAGCAAATGAGATTCTTTCCCATCCTTTCTTCATTAGGATTTTTCATCTCATTGAAACATATCACATTGAAACATATCTTAGTTCATGTAATGTGTAGAAATATCCTTTCTTGTCTTGAGAGGTGATGAAAAGAATGAGATGCTTACAGGGCACATCTACAGAATAATGTTGTTACTTGATTTAACAATTTTAGATATAATGTTGGGTAAATTGGCATTTTTCGTCACAGACATAAAGAAAATAAAATGTTTAATTTGTAAGTTGTGTATGCTTGATCTGCATCTTTATGTTAAGAAGAAGATGTTGCAAAAATTGTATAGTTTGTTGCTCACTTCATCAGAGGATTCTCATAAAGTTATCGTGGAAAAAATCCTCATGTTTTGAGGATTCTCATAAATTGTATAGTTTGTTGCTGTATTCTAAATAATGGTTGGGGTGACATGTTTGGTGTTTTGTCAGGGAATAATTTTTTATTTACTGAAGTTTAGTTGTTCGTGTTACCATATGTTCCTCTAAGTGAATTGTGTGGTCTCAGAGCGTACCTTCAGGCTGATCTGTTTACTCTGGCAATATAATCTGCACTGCTTCTCTTTTGACAAATTTGACTTAATGATGGTGTTGAAACTTCTCTGACTTTACAATCTTATTGCTGAAGCATAATGGCATTTATTTTAATGTTCATACCATGTTATGGTGGCCTGGGAAAACTTATTCTCTTGATGACTTCACAACGAAATAAGCACATGTATAAACAACTACATGTCTGTATATTTCTGATTTTACAATGGCTTTAGCCACTTCCAATGATTTACCTGGTGATTTTGCTTTTTCCACTACCCTTTTTTTAATTTTAACCCTTTTTTTTTAAACTTATTGTTTTGGACACCTCTCTCATCCTCTGTACTTTAACTGGGATTAGATAACTCCACTAATTGCACTTTTATTATTATTATTATTTTATACCTGTACTTTTTACTCTTTTGTTGAGGTGGTAAAAACATCATAGTATTCTAAAATGGATAAGGATGTATTACTACTTTATTCACAGATAAATTATTTGACTGTTTCTCATTATGACGGCATAATTTTGTGTGGTGTGCCTGAACTAGTAGATAAATATTTGATCTTGCATATATTATGTGCCTGTGAGAACTACAAAACCTCTCAAGCTTTGTAGGTGCAAATTTCATATCTACATAAATGTGAAATCTGCAAACCTATCTAAGCCTTGTATCTGTCAAGAAAATAGCATCACCAACGATTTGTAGTTCAAGAACTATTTGGCCATATGATTATTGTAAATGGCTCTGGAAATCTCGAACATCTAACCTTTTTTCACTGGGCAAACACAAAAAATTGATGACGGTATCAAATTCCTTCAAATTTTGAACTGATTTTCTCACATATTTCGGTTTTGCATAATTTATTGTTTACCATTTTTTAAAAACATTAAATATTATTCTTTTAGAATTCTGCTCTTACAATCCAGCAATGAAAAGTAAACAATTACAAGCTTTTGAGTCCCAAGATCCCTGCACTTTCCTATTTTAATGTGTACTTCTCTGTTATTTTTTGATAATTTGTTTATCTTCTCCATTTCATCTCAGGCGTACACGAGCTGTGTTTGATGTTGCACTCAAGGTTTACAGAAATATACAGGAAAGAGATATTGAAGTTGGTCGAAATATGGGGAACCGGTTACTCAGATGGCTTGACAGGATGAAGCCATCAGCTGAGATCCGAGGAAAGCCTTCCCAAGTTAATAATGCTAAAACAAATGTGGGAAAGCAGTTTACTAGCTCATCTCATCAGACTACTCCTAAAGATTTCCAGAAAAACGGTGCAAGTGTTAATCCAGAATCTCATAAGCATTTATTTACCTCAACAGGAAATCTGTGGCGTAAGCCTTTCCCAACTATCTCTACAATGATGCAAACAACCAGGCAAGGTGGAAATACTACTCAATACAGGCATTTGAGCTTTTTTGGTCCTCAAGCTTTGAGAATGAATCATGGAGGATTTGGTTATAGTGGAGTTATTCGCAAGGACATAATGCAATGGATGCTACAAAATCAATCTATCTAGCATTAAGTTTTCTATTCTCTATGTCTTAGATGACCCTTTTAACTATATCATGTTTGATACACAGCAATCAGCACTGTATTGTTCTCCTCAGCTGGGGATTATTAAGGGGCCATTGTCCACTTCTTGTTCAGGATTCCCATGCTCTTTTTCATCCTTCTCAGCCAAGAATCCTGCTTGTCTTTGTATTCAACTGCAGATTTCGGTTGGAAATGTTATGAAAATTGATGTAGAGACTGCCACTCTTTTCTTATTGTCACAATAAGATTGAACTTTGTATCTTTTCATTGCAGAAGAGCAAAGGAATAAAGAGCATATTTAATCTGCTGATGGACATTTGTTTATTGGCTATAGATAAAAAACTTGAAAGTGTACTCAGAAATGTTCAAATATTTGATTTTATTTGTTTATTTTTCTTTTTTACGAATTTAGAGATGATGCATTTTTAATTGGACAAAGAATTTCTACTATGAGTGAAAACGATTTTGAAACTGCTTCCCAACCAATAGGGTAGTTGCAGTTTTGGTAAATTTTTAAAAATAATTGAGCTATTTTATTGGTGGTGAATGGTGATGATGAACCATTTTTAGTGAAGAAAAAAGACCCCCTTTTTTTTAAAAATACAGTTTCATTTCATTCCATGTTGATCTCAAATCACATATACCTTATGATCCCAAAAAATCTAAATGATTAAAATAACTTTTTTGGGAAGGAAAAAAAAAAAAAAAAAAAAAACTATCTATACTCATCACAAATTAAACTAAGATTGAAGGCCCAATAGGAGTTTGTATTGTGGCCCAATTTGATGTTGGACCCAACAGGTTTTCTGGAAACGAAAAAACTGTGCAAACCAAAAAAAACGAAGGAGATCTTTAATCCAATGCTCTGAATCAAATCAAACACCTATTGCTCAGAGCGAAGATTTTCAGGTAAAATTTAACTACTGAGGTTTCAATTTTCCGTCTTCTTTAATTTCTCATTTAATTTCTCGTTTTCGACTTCTGTTTTTAGTATAATATATTATATTCAAATTGAAGTATTGCATAGTCTATGATCTACTTTCGAAATCCCAGTAATTTCTATTTCTTTGTTGTTTCTGATCTTAAATTTGGCCTCCCGATTTGTGAAAATTGAAACCCTGTTGAAGAAAATAAAGTTCACCATTCATTTCATGGCTGGGAAATTTTTGAATTTGCGTTGTTGCGTAGGTTGAAATCCTTGTTATGTAATTCATTTGGGGTTGGGTATTATTTAAAAGAAATGTTATTGGTGGTGTGAGATTGCATGTGTAGACGTATCTCCTCATAATTCCAGACAAATATAGTTTGAATAGTTTGAGTAACTGGATGTTATTTTTGATATAGTTCTATATCAAATTGAAGATGATTGTGCTAGTGAGAAGATCAACGGTGCCAATAACTTTGAAAACTAGAACATTGTCTATGTGGAATTTGCATAATTGTGTGAAAGGATCAGGATGTTTTAGTTGTAATTTTGGATAATGATAAACTTGAAGGGGAGATGGTTGTTTCATTTGATGGGCAGATTTTTGATAGGATTTGCGTGATTATGTAGTCTTTCTCAGAATGCAAGGGGGTATAAAAAGTTGTATTTGTAAGATGAATGACCTGTTAAGTTATTTACACAAATTGATGCAATTTCTATTTGACTAAATCTGTTCAGAGGTTGTCTGCTGCTTATGTTGCGGCTTAGTTCTTTTTATGTGCCCTTTTTTCTCCCTTTTCTGCACGGAGTGGGGAATTTAGCTAGCATCCTTTCTTCCTTCCAGTTCCTGGTACCTGCTGATGCAGATTGAAATGAGTGTGGTTTGTGTCTGTGTGTTTGTTTGTACCGTTCTCTTGCATTAAGAACATTGCGAGTTGTCTGTGAATTCCTAATTCTGGTCTTCTGGCCTTAGAGTCGGTGACACTTCAAAAAGTAATTAGGAATATGGATTTGGCAGACCGAGCTGTTGGGCTGCTTCTTTCAGTTATTAGCCTGTCAGTGTTCACTTACTACACCTTCTGGGTTATCATCCTGGTCAGTCTTTAACTTAAAGTTTCCATTTTTTTTTTTCCTTTTTTGTTTTTCTGGCTTCTGGATGTATTCTCTTTTCTTTAAGTTTATGGGATGTTCCTTCTGTGCTTTCAGCCATTTGTTGATGACGATCATTTTGTGCACAAGTACTTTCTGCCTCAAGAATATGCCATTCTCATTCCTGTGTTAGCTCTCGTGGCGCTTCTTTGCTTTCTCTGTGTGTTTATTGGATTTGTGATGCTCAAATCTAAAAAGAAAAAGGTGTAACACCTTTTGTATACAACCAGGAAGTTTTTTCATTGTAAGATGAAATTTGATTCGAGGGTTCATTCTTTTAGTAGTTTATGTCCTCTTATTTTGCTACCCTTTATTTTGTTCTGTGACAACATATTACTATAGTATTCCGATGGATACAGTGTCTGGATTACTCTATAGGTGGTCTTTGATGCTTTTCATGCATTTTTTAATCTTAGCTTTTTTGCTGGTGGAAATGGGATTGGATTGGGGTGGTTTTGAGAGAGGTGTCATAATTTCATGGATTTGTGCCTGTTGATTGGCAAGAAAGGAGCATCTCCTGCATTAGAGTTGTTGGCAACATTATTTGTTGTTTAGCTTCTGTTTTCCTCTGTTATCTTGGCTCTTCATATACTTTTGAAATCTTTATTTAAGTGGTTAACTATGCTTTAGCAAGAAGCTGGAACTTGATCTGATATTCCAATGGAGGAAATTATAAGGTTAGTAAGTATATTTTCTAGGGAGGGAAAAAAGAGTATGAGTTGGGGTTCTTAGATAAGTGATCCTTTGCGTAGAATATTCCGGGTTTTGGCATTTTTACATTTGCTAATTTCAGCTTTCAATCTATAGGAGCTGTATTTTCACGATTTGCTTTCTTTTAAAACTAAATCTTGTTTTGCCATAAGTTAATTTTTTTTACACCCACTCCTTTTCTAACCCTCCCTATAATAGGAGTATGCTACTACTCTTGGCGTGTCTCGAACTCGAGATTAGGAGGTCTCACGTGTTGCTGCTTACCACTGAGTTAGCAAGATTTAACTTGTTTTACTATAACTTATTATTTAGGATAAAGTGTGAATTGATCTTTTTCTTCTTCTTCTCCTTATTATTATTATTATTTCTCTCAAACTCACAGAATATCGTTGAATGGCTGATGAAACTTACAGGCTAACCTTTTCAATTCTGATTTTAACTCCCTTGTACCAACGATGAAAAAGTTTTATAGGTTAAAATTCAAATAAAAATCCTATGTGAATACCTCAGTAAAAATATTACTCCCTATTTAAAATTGATTGTTCCTGTTTTGTAATGATATATTCGGAATTTATATGGCTTTTCAAACAAATATGTTTTTGATTAAAAATTTTAGTAGTAATCTTTCTAGTTATTATCTTTTAATTATTAAATTATTGAAAGTTGTCCTTCAATTAACGTAAGTTATCAAAAGTTGCTCTTTCGCACATTTTGAATGTTATGTTAAATCCTGATGGACTGACCCAAATGACCTAGATGTACACATTTTAAAGGGCATTTTTGTCCCTTCATATTTTCTGCCAAATCAAAATGAAACAGCTTTTCCCTTTGAAGGATTACCATCAGATATGCTCTTTCAAACACATTCAACTGCAAATCAAAGGCGCCCGGACCTATGCAGACGGGGAACCAACACTGCACTTTGGCGGGTAGAAGATCAAGCAACATGCAACCTTGGCAATCCAGATCTAGTGGCTGCCGATCATGGCGGCCATTGGATGTTTGGGCGGCTAGGGTTTGGTTCCAAGAAGAAGATGGAGGCTGCTAATCAGAAGTGGTGATGGCACAGCCGTGTCACTAGTGATGGAAACTATTGAGACCTCGAAGAGGAAGACTTAAGAAATGTAGGTTTGTAATTAGAATCGATGATTTGATGGATCAAGAGCAAAGCTACGATTTTTATTTCGATTTGATAAAGAAGATGGAATAATTTGACAAGGTAAATAGGAAGGGATGGTTGAATTTCATGCTTGGTTGGTAGGAAATAAGAGGGGATGAAAATGCCCTTCAAAATGTGGGTGTGTGGATCATATAGGTTGGTTTTGGTAGGATCTAATGTCCAAAATGTATGAAAGGGAAACTTTTGATAAATTGTCCTAATTGGAGGGTAACTTTCAATAATTTAATAGTTTGAGGGTAAAAATCGAAATCTGAAAAAATTTAGCATCAACTTGGGCTTTTTACCCATTCAACTAATTACCTTAATTACAAGGACGATTTGATAAGTTACATTAAGGTTAAAGACATTCTGGGCCTATTTGGGCAAGGGTCCAGTTTTTAAAAGTTGGTTTTTATTTTTTTAAGAGTTAAAATTCTAGTTGGATAAGAAAATTTGAAAATTTTTTAAAAGTATTGAAAGACTATAATAGCCTTAGAAACCCATTGAATTGTCCATTGACTTCCTTTGACAAACCTGGTATCTTATCTTTTTCATAGAAATTGGAAAATCTTTCAAGCTAACAAAATCTCGCTTTGCGAGATGAACAGAACTCAGATAAAAAAGATGGGAAAAAAAAAATCTTTATCCATGACTTCAAAAATAGAAAACATTTAGCCAGAAAAATAAGTAAATTGCAACCAAATATTAGTCATAGTTTCATCAAAAAGAGCACAACTAGCACATGGGAAGAAAAGCAAAAATAGATCCTCATTTCTAATAATTCAGTAGGAGTTGAATATGCAATAAAAATTCAAGGTAGAAGGGTTGTGTAGATCGAAGGTGGATTAAACTCTCAAAGATAAAACCTTGGTAGCATAAGGCAGTTATTGCCCCTAATTTGACTACTGGAAGTAGTGATGGGAAGAAATTGGTTGCAAGAGAAATTGACGAAAGGAGGAAGAAGAGAGGTGCAGAAGAAAAAAAAGAAGAAGAAGAAATCAATCAATCAATCAATCATCAAGGATGGCGGATGTATGATCTTATTGGAAGGGACCTACAACTCTGAAGGGCAGAGCACGGGAGAAGAGGGACGGGGAAAAGGAAGAGAGAATGCGAAAGGGACAGTGAAGGGAAAATCAAAAAAAATATTGCTCAATGAAGTGAATAAATCCATAAAACTACTATCAACCATTTTCTAATTTTCTTGTTAATGATTTAACTTTGTCAACTTTGACTAAATATGAGTTGATCTCATTTTATCTTCTCAATTCTTGAAAACTCAAAACAAATAAACCCTTTATAATTTTCTTATAAAATCAAAAGTTAGTTAGGGAGGAAAGAAAATAAAAGAAGTAGAAGAATGGATAGAATTTTACTTATGTTTGGGAGTTTACTTAGAAGAGAAAGGGAGAGGAGTGGGATGATTTGGAGTGATGGAGTATCTCTTATGGGAGAGAAAGTATCATCTCAAAAGTGGGATGATTCGGAGAGAAAGAAAGAGATCCTTTCAATTTAAGATGTAAAATATCTATTTTATTCTTTTAATATTATTATATATTCTTAACTCTTTAAATAAGAAGGGTTATTTTAGTAAAATTATAATCTTCTCTTATCTTCTTTTCTGCTCTCAAATGAAAAAAAGTCTTTTCTTTTCTAAAACTCCCAAATAACATTATTCACAAAATAACTTACATTTTTTTTCTCTTGTCTTCTCTCCTGACTTCTTAAACTTTAGCCTCAAAAGTGGACATGAATCCATGATTCATCTTTTTAACAATTTAATAAGCATTCGACTTGTTTAACAAGATAAGTTTGAGTTTTAATAGATTGAAGTTAGTGAGTTTTAGTATCCCTAGGATTTAGTTTATTCCTTTGGGATATAATATATAAAATATATTTACAATAAAAATTTTTTATAGAAGATTTTATTTTTTAAAAATAAAATCAAAAGTTAACCGTTAGAGACTTAACTCTGCACTCTATAGC
>JAOXNR010038186.1:0-20722 GCA_028571225.1 Parsonsia alboflavescens | reverse complement strand
AAACTGGTGCATCTTCTGGAAACAAATCTTGTTTCTTGGAGTATTTTTTCCTCTTCTTCCAAGGTGCTTCCCTAGGCCAAAACCATGATCTTTTTTGTATTGGTTGAGCATCTTCTCCTCTAGCCACTAATTCAGACTTCTGAATGACTTCACTATTGATTCCTTCCTGTGGGGCAGATTTTGATCCTTCCTGATGATTTTGAGGGGTGCTACATTGTTGGACGATGCCACCATTGCAAGGTTCACCAGATGTAACTGCTTCTTTTGATTTTGAAGACCAGCTGGTCTGATGCTGCTCAAGAGCATACTCAAGGCTTGTCACCACTTGAGACATTGTGGGTCGTTTCTTCGGTTGAGAGTGCACACAGTTTTCAACAGATTTGATAAACTCTTTTAAACTCCCTGATGAAATGTTTCCCTGCAAATTTGGGTCAACAATATCATCAAAATCTCCATTTGCCATGCACTCTCGGAAGAGGTATAAAAGACTCTGGGGTTCCAATGGATCTACTGCAGGCCTCCCGCATAAAGCAACCAACATTACAATGCCAAAAGCATATACATCCGTTTTTCTTGTTGGTCTATGGGTCATAAAGTACTCTGGATCTAAATAACCAAAGGTTCCTTTTACTTTTGTGCTAACATAGCTCTGGGATTCACTTATTCTACCCAGTTTGGATAGCCCAAAATCAGAAATCTTTGCTACCAAATTCTCATCCAAGAGGATGTTTGAGTCCTTCACATCACGGTGGATGACACCATATTCAATACCAGTGTGAAGATAATCAAGTCCACGAGCAGCACCAATGCAGATTTTAAGCCTTTGCTCCCAAGTGAGAGGAGTACTATCCTTCCTGTTTCTACCAATCTTGTAGAGTTTATCAGCAAGTGTACCATTAGGCATGTACTCGTAAACTAGTATCATTTCCTGGTAGTCATTGCAGTAGCCTATGAGAGCGACAAGATGTTTGTGCCGGATCTTTGAAAGTGTTTCAATTTCTGCCCAAAATTCCCTAGCCCCTTGCTTGGAATTGGAATTCAAACGTTTCACAGCAATGATCTCTGATCCACCATGAATGAAACCTTTGTATACCTTACCGAATCCCCCTTTTCCAATGAAAAGCGCATCACTGAAGTTGTGGGTTGCTGATATGATCTCAGCAAGTGAGAAACAATGGCAGGAGTGTCTACTTAAAGCTGACTGGGAAGCATTCTCTTCATGGCTGGTCTCTTCCCAAATTTGTCTCAACCTGAAAACAATAACGTTTAGTAAACTGATAAGGACTGTGATACATGTTACAATTGCATTTTTTTTACCAAATGCTAGGAGTAAGTTTTGCATCTTTATGTTCCAAGATGTTGAAACTTGTTCCAGAGATACAGAGTTCGGACTTGCAAGGTTGTTGCCAAGATTGCTCAACTTTAAGATCTCCAGTCCATGGAGAAGTCCAATTGCTAACTCATCAGATGACTGGAGGACAATCAAGAGATCAGTCTTGACACCTTCTTTATCCCCTTCCACCATCACCACATAGTCTCTGTATATTGGAACCCCAGTGCCACCAGATCTGATTGCATCAGCCATGGTCTCAGCAATCTGATAGTTTATTACAACACTAAACTCCCTTTGACTACCATCTATCACTTCAGGTTCAAAATCACAAAGATGAAGCCTCACTAAATATCCAAACCCAACATCCACCGGGATTTTCCAGGTAAAGTCGTTCATCTTGCCTACTCTTACATTTGTTCCTGTTTTCCACGATGTCTGGTAAATCTTGAGGGGAGCGGTGAATGCTGGTATGCTAGTAAATCTAATCCCACGCACTAAATGATTCGCAGGCTGAAGCCCAAATATTTGCAAATAATTGGCATCCTCACTCCAACTCCGGAACATGCCAAAATCTTCAATAGGTAATATGGAGCTCCCACCAATATTCAACCTTTGAACCATCTCAAGTGCAGTGCTATTACTGATTCTATAGTATCGATTTTTCTGACCGACAACTGAGACGCCTAAATCATCGTCGGGTGTGTAATAAAGACCAGTTGGCATGGATATGATTTCAATCCCATTTACAAAAACATAAGCTTTCCTATGCTTCTTGGTATGAGAAGGAGAGAATGTTAGGTTCAAGTATTTGTCCTCTTCTACATTCAGACAAAATTCTTTTACAATAAACTTTACCCCCAGAGAATCAGCGGTTATCGAAGCACTGAAGTCTCTCAGAAGGGTGAAAGCACCAGCCCTAACAGTGAAAATATCTTGAAACCTTTCGAAAGGACGGTGGGCAGAGGGATAAAAGTGTAGACGAATGAATTTCTGACCTGGCTTGACGAGAAACGTGTAATGGAATTCGGTTGCAGAGGCTCTTGCGGTCATATACGGAACAGGATCCGCAGTCAGGGTTTTGTCGGAGCCAGTCAAACCTTTTGATTTTCCACTTGGTTGAAGCATGGACATAACTGATCGTTTGCCCCCATCTCCAAACCATTTACGGCCATCAAGTGCAGTTGAGTTGCCAAAGCATCCACAGTTAATAGCAACATCGTCAACGTAATTGCCAAGGCCCTTAATAGGTGTAATAAAGGGATTCCAAGAGATGAGTAAGGAAAATAGAGCAGTGATTGCGTTAAGCTGGACTACTGCAGCCATTGTTAACGGATTCCCAGATTCAATGATGGTATTTCCAGAAGAGGTTGATGGAGGGAAATTAATTTGCAGACCCAATTCTAATCACACTGTGTTCTTTCGTGTCGGGGAAGAGAAGATGGATTTTGAAAATTCGTTCGAAGTCGATGTCAACTTACTTTGACCGGAGGACTATTCTTCTTCGTCTGCGCATGGATTTGCAGTCCAAAATCCTCTTTCACAGTTCAATTTTTAATTATCCACCATTTTATCACAATGGGATGAGTGTACTACAATTCCGTCAATTCCGAAAACCCCACATGGACAACTTCACAAAATATTGAACCGTCGTTCCGGGGATGAAGAATGTATTTTTGATGTGTCAATTATTTATAAATTATTATTTTTCACTATAAATTTTTATTTTGAAAATTTTATTTCTACAATAATTTATTTTTATGCAATTGATCATTTTGAATGAAAATTGAATTTTTTCTTTAATCGAAGATAGGTATTTTTATCAATTTATAATATCATCTGATTTTTACCTTTTCTTATCAGATGGGTTATTAGAAACCAGTTTTGAGAGTATTTTTATTCAATGTTAGATAAAAAATGGATGGATTATAAGTGGATAAATGAGTTAGTTACAAGTTTTTGTTAAAGAGTGTAAGAAAAAAAATTGTATTAGAAGATCGTGAATCTATTTTCATACCCAATCTAATAGTATTATTTAATTGATTTCGAGAATGATATATGTGATTCTAAACTTGATTATTTAATTTTTTCTAGTGGAAAGTGCATAGGATGATCACTTTTGGATAATCAATTTAAAAACTGGTTACATTTTTTATTTTTCAAAATATAATCATTTTAAGATGCAAATGTACCTCAATACCCTTACAACCTTTAAATAAAAAATCTCTCCTATTTCCTTTTTTTTTTTTTTTATTTTAATTTGCACTCTCCCAAGCCACTACTTTCTTCCCAGGTTTGCACTCTCCCAGCTGTTGCTCTCTTCCTTCCTTCCTAGGATGCCATATGCTGCAAGCAGTAGTACCAATGACATGGTGGAATTTTCCTGTACGAGAAAGAAGATGCAAGGTGGGACAAGTGATTGCAAGGTTCAAAAAGGGAAAAAAAAGAGGTTCTTTCTCCTTAAATATTAGGAAAGGTTGAATCTTTTATGGACGAAATATTCGTTTTCATTTAAAAAAATGAATGGACACCTTCAGTTTTGTGTATTGAGATTATCAAAATATGGTTTTGAAAAATTTCATCTTTTTTATTTTTCTTGGTTATATGCTTACAATTATTTATTTGGATCTCTATTCATGTTTCTCTTGTATATTTTTTTTAAAGATGTGATTTTTCTTCTCTTTTCTTTATAAAGATTGAATCTGTATAGATAAAAGGGTTGTATATGAGTTGTTTGTGAGTTATTTATATATTTGAAAGGTTATATTTGTTGTTTGTATTCATTATGTATTGTTTTCGGTGTAGTTTCTTTGTCTTCTGAAGTACTAGTTGTTTTGTGTTTACAAAGGTATTACGGGTTGTTTAGAGAGATGACCCATGCAAATTGTGAAACAACCCAGACGATACATAATTATCAGAAATTATATACACAAACCGTACATACTTTTGAAACACTCCATACAAGCTGTGAAATAACCCAGACGATATATAACTATTAGAGATAATATACACAATCTGTACACACTATCAAAACAACCAGTATAAGACGTGAAATAACCCATATGATTTATACCTATCAGGGATGACATACACAACCCATATGCAGTCCCAAAACTACCCATACAAGCTGCGAAACAATCCACACTTTAATATATTTAACAAATATAAGAAAAAATCAAATCTTTTAAAGAAGAACACATAAGAACCCATTACGCAAATACCTAACGGAAAATTCATTCTAAAAATTTTTTAGGATATGCAAAAAATACATACACCACTTAAAGATTCAATCTTTACTAAAAAAAAACCGACATTTATACATAAAAACGCATAAACTCCGTAAAAAAATGTTACCTTTCTTCTAAAACAATTGAATTTCGATTTTTTGTGCAAAGTGTGACTTCTAAAACTGTAGACCAACAACTCATACCTTTGGTAAACCAACAATCTGTACCTTTGGTTTATGTATGGGTTATTTCATACATCGACTATTCTAGGGTTAAAATGGTCAAAAAAAAAAACCTCTTAGACAAAAAATTGAGCAACTTAAAACAGTGATCAAAATTTAAAATCCTTATCTCATTTGGCACAATTATGAAGCCATCGTTTTTTTTCTATAGGTACACTATAAATCTTAAATAAATATCGTATATGTGTTATGATTGTTTTTTAATAGTTAGAATTAATTAGTTATTTTAAATTTTGATTGATAATTGTGTGTTAAATTTTACTATTTAACCTCATTTTACTTTATTTAAATTTTACTTTCCTTCGATATATTTATAAGTAAGTATAAGTAACTAACATTTAGTTTTTGAGTGAAAAATTGTAAACCTAAACAATAATAATAATAGTTTATGGGAGAAAAGGGTATGACCCGACCTGGACCCAGACCCAAATATCTGAAAGTCAAACGCAGAAGTCAAGGGGAAAGGTGGGCAGCAACCTCTTACCACCGACCTCTTAGGTCATCGACCTTTGATATGAGCTTAGAAGAGATCTCACCGGATTGCGATTTATGATCGAGTCAGCTCCAATTTGTCTCTTTCACCTTCCATGCCACGACCAAGTGTGCACAACTCCTAACACACCTAATGAGCTAGTAATCACCCTCCATGACCTCCCAGAAGAGATAGCCGAAACCTATCAAAAGGTCAAGGCCGAAAAGTCATTAGTAAGTTTGACATTCTCTACTGGAGACGTGAATGAGAAGGTATCCCCCTTTAAGGAAACTCCACGATTCTAGGGGCAATTGACGGGATTCGATATGATCTCATAATTATCCAAATCGCCTATAGTTAAGTAATTGAAAAATCCTAATAAAAAAGGTAACTCACTATTCAGTATATATTACCAAATCACACACAATCCAGAGGACACATGACACTTTTGAGATAATTTACCCTAAGATTACTCTCAAAATATTGACTTAGGCATCGAAGCTATCCTAAGGGTGACAACCTACTCCAGTGACCTAATCCTTTTCTTCTCAGGTTGTAGTTACGGACGACATCACAGTTTTGGGGTGATTCAAGAGCTACATTTTTTAGCCCCATCACTTCTGGTGCCGTCTGTGGGAACACTAAATATAGAAGCCTAGTTTTACCCTACTTAAACACAAAAAACAATAAGAATTGTAATGACTCGATCATAGCCAACACGTGTCCAGCCACCATGCTGCCAGAACGCAATTGCACATAGGGGAGTCAATGCCTGAGGATCCAACTCCAATGGAAGCTGATAACTACAACCCCGAAACTACTGCTCAACTAGAACAGCCAAGACCATCGCGGTGTGGGCAATCCAGGAGGGTCAATGTAAACCCTCCACTCAAGCCTGAAAGGACTAGACAGGAACACTCTATTCGGAGCAACAATGGCACCAACCCTAGACCACCGAGGGCAGGTTCGAGTCAGCTATTTGTTCCAGCAGATCTCCTAGAATGTATGGTGGCCACTTTAGAAGGACTACTGTGCAGGAGAGACTACATGTTGACTAGCCAAACTCTCGTCCCATCTCCGAGGGAGACACAACTGCCTCAAGCCCAATGGGACCGTACACAGACTGGTCGACCTCAATCTTCTAGAGCAAGGAGTGACCTCCAACCCAACTTGGGAGATTAGGAGACGGGTCGAGTTCAGGCCGAGAGGCCACACACTGAAAGGGTAGCACCTATGGCCGACCTAAGAGATACCTTAAGCCACAGAAGGGCTTTCAACTTGAGAGGCAAGGTCAACCGAGCAGCTATTTCACGAGGTCACCGAAAAAGGACCAATTGAGGTATCCCAGAAGACAGCATCTCAAGTTGGATTCAATTGAAGGAGCTATTTCTAAAGAACTATCAGAGCAGCAAAAGGTATGAAAAGGTCATCAATGGCCTTTTCAACATCAAGCAGAAAGTTGGTGAGAGCACCAGAAGTTACTACATCCGATTCAATGACGAGGCTGTGGAGATTGAACAGACGAATGATGCAATTTACATCACCGCCTTCAAGCAAGGATTGTCTAGGGGGTATGTGGCTCTAAGGCTGGCCTTTGATCTAGTAAAGACTTTCAAGGAGTAGCAGACACTCCTCAAGAAATTGACCAAGGCTGAGCAAACAGTGGTCCACAAAAAGATCCCTGGTTTTGCATCAGTCGCCAAAAGGGAAGGATTGGCCGAGAAGCCTCCAGTTATCAAAACAAGACATGAAGGACTCCTAGCTGAAAGGGGGCTCCTCAGATAAGAAGAGGAAAACCATTCCAGGCCTAATGACTACTCCCCTGACAACCTCACGGGCAGAAATATTGGTGGTCATAGAAAGAAAAGTTTTTCTGAAGCTGTTGAGACATCTCGAAACTCCTCTAGCCAAGAGGTATGAGACAAAGTATTGTCATTTTCACAAAGATCACGGAGGATTGCTTCAACCTTAAGCATGAAATTGAGAAACTGGTCTAGGAAGGTCACTTGCAAGAGTTCCTTGCTAGGAATACCAGCCCAGCTAATCCCCTTTCTGTAGCCGCAACCCATCAAAGACTTCCTATTGCTGAGAAAAATGCCATAGAAAGGAAGTCGAAATAAGCATGGGGAAAGGATTTTTTTTTTAAGCCGCCTGAGATGGTAGGGGGTTAGACACCCCCTACCTGTTTGTTTAAAGAAGAATGAAACAAAGTGACGGGGACTTAAAGAACCGTACCTCAATGAATGTGAAGACAAATCCACTCAACTCACAGACTGCAGACTCTCTAAATGAACTATTATCTTACACGAATAGAAGGATGACCTATCTTATCCAAATAGCAAAGTTCTCTTGCAACATATGGTAAAGAATTATAAGTATCAAAATATAGCATACTATTAGTATCCAGTGCAAAATTTGCCAATTGATCAGCCACCTGATTAGCCTCTCGATATATGTGACGAATGGTAAAGTCCCCTTGAGCTAACAGCTTTCTTATCCGACCCAAAACTCCATGAATTCACCAATGTGTGGAGTATCCCTTATGAACCATGCTGACAATGGATTGGGAGTCACACTATTTAATTATCTAAGAATACCCTCTATCCAAGTAGATTTGAATGCCTATTGCCAAAGCTTCAAGTTCTGCAATAGTATTACTGAAAATGCCCAAGACTTGTGCAAATCCAAAAATGAATTTGCCATCACCAAACATCATAATAACTCTAGCAGAAGCTTCTCCCGGATTACCCCTAGAGGCCTCATTCACATTCAGAACCAGTTTATTTAGTAAGTCATTGCATTTTTTCATATAATGGTAGTCAGCCTGTGCCCGGGAGATGCTTTTTGAACACTTCCACCCCTGCACAGCCTGAGGATCTTTTCTAGGCCATGAGTTGTTGCAATCTCTAGAAGTAACAGTCTAGAAGACCAGAAGATATGAGAGGTTGACAGTGCAACTTCGTTAAATGTGAATTTGTTTCGGGCCTCCCATATCTCCCGACTTACCAAAACTAGTACCAAGATGCTTGCTTCAGCAATATATGCCTTCTGTTGTTGCCAGCTTTGTATCAATTCTGTCATCATGTTGAAAGCACCAATATATATGCCAAGAAAATCAGCCATTTTGTTCCAAACAAGGTTAGCAACAGAACATCTTATAAAAAGATGTTCGGTTGATTCAATATGCCACAGACAGTGACACCGAGAAACCATATTAAAACCAATTTTGCACATTTTGTCATCAACTGGCAGATAACCCTTAAGTAATCTCCAAAAGAACAAAGGCCAATCAAGAGGAATGTACTTTTGCCAAAACCAGTCCTAATCAAAAGCTGAAACCATACTACTATAAAAAAGAGTTAAAGCTGAAGAGAAAACAAAGTTACCAGATTTCGAAGGTAACCAAATGTGTTTATCTGGATCCGAATGGAAAATTTGGATTGAATGGAGCTCGGGACACAGGTGAGCGGGTATAAGCTGAGAGATACAATCAAAATTTCACCCATGTGGAAGCCACATCTCTTTAATTTTGAGTTGGTGCATGCTCATAGTCTCTAGTCGGCCACATAGCCTACCCGATAATGTCCAATTCTCATACCAAAAGGAAGAGTTACCACTGCTAACTAATAGCCCTATATTTTCCTCCGCCACTGCTAAAACCTTGATCATTCTTTGCCATACTGAAGAACCAACATTTTGCAGGGGGCCATCCAATGAGTATTTTTATTTGAATTTCATAAATGATGAAAAGTAGCAGTTCGAACACCTAAAGCGCAACCAAAGTTTGCGGGAAAAAGCTAAAATGATGTTCCCAAAATCATGAAGACCCAAAGCTCCTTGATTGGTTGGTTTACAAAGTCTAGCCCATGAATGCCAGTGTTTCTTATAACCAAAATCATTGCTGCCCCAAATAAAGTTTGCAAAATGTTGCTCCAACTGGTATAAGATATGTCGAGGAGGATCGACTGCAGCAAGGATGTACATGACTATAGAGTTTAGAACATGCTTGATCAACACTAATCTTCTAGCCATAGTGAGGAATTTGTTCTGCCATCCTCTAATCCTGGCTATCACTTTTTGGAGCAGAGCTTGAAAATATGAGACCTTCACGTTGCTTGTGAAAATAGGACAGCCCAGGTAGGTAATTGGTATGTCTTTATGGACAAAACCAATCACCTTTTTGATCATCTGCAATCTGGAAAAAGGGGCAGTAATTGGAGCATAAAAGGAGATTTTATGAAAGTTGATTTTCTACCCTGAGATATCCTCATAAAGTTCAAAAAATGCAATCAGACTTTTGAGACTTTCTTACAAGATTTTGTAAAAATAATCACGTCATCGGCATAGCTCATGTGAGATAAAGGAAGACAACATCTTTTTATAAAAATCTCCTCCAAGCTCCCATCACTCAACATTCTGTTTAAACCCCTTGAATGGACTTCTGCCGCCGAAATAAATAATAGAGAAGAGAATGGATATCCTTGTCTGACCCTTCTGCTTGATGGAAAGATGCCACATATGCCACCATTTATAGTGATAGAAAAGTTATTATGTGCCAAGTAGTTTCGAACTAAGTGACAAAAGTGTTGCCCAAACCCAAATATGCGAAGCACCAAAAGTAAGAAAGGCCACGAGACCCTATCAAATGCTTTAAGCATGTCTAGCTTAATGATAATGTTACCCCCTCGACATTTCTCATTGAGAGATTGAGCCATTTCTGATTAAATCAGATGTTGTCTGTGTTATTTCTACCTTTCACAAATCCACTTTGATTATCTGATATAATCCTAGGTTGTAAACTCGAAAGACGCAATGAAATAATCTTTCCCATTACCTTAGTTGTGAAGTTGCAGAGACTTATTGGCCTATAGTCACCAAATTCCATCGGATTTTCTTTCTTGGGAATTAGAATAATTTGAGTGGCTGTAAAAAAGGTTGGCATTCCGGATTCCAGCCATAAAATCTTGGACAACCTTCACCTAATCATCACCTATGACTTCCCAACATTTTGTGTAAAATGATCCCAGGAACTCATCAATCCTTCGAGCACTCCCACCATCTAAACTCCAAACTGTTTCATTTACTTCAACCGGGCTTGGAAGTATTGCTAGTTCCACGTTGTCATCAACAGTAATAATGCTAGGGATATCAGTAAAGATTGTGTCTGCAGAGCGATCATAGCCTTGAGGTGCAGTTAGGAGCTCTGAAAAGAAGCTTACTGCTTCATTTTCAATCTGAGTAGAATCTGTAAGCCATTCCCCCTGTCTATTCTTTACTTTTTCTATCTGCATCTGAATCTTTCTAGCATGCCTGAATTTGGAGAAGTATGTTGTGTTGGCATCCTCTTCCTTAAACCATTTTGCTCTAGACTTCTGCTTCCAAAAGGTAGTTTCACATTTGAGGTGAAAAGAAAGTTCAGCCTTCAACTGATGTAGGGATTGTCTATTCACTTTGGTTGGGGATTGTTGATAACAAAACTCAGCTTCATTCAACTTAGCTTTTGCTAGTTTGATATTGCTTTGGAGATTGCTGAAAGATACTTTGTTCCACTCTCGAAGTGTGTGCTTTAGCCTTTTTAATTTTACTGTAGAGATCTACATCCCATTACCATAAACTTCCTCTGACCAGCTCTGTTTAACCACATCCATAAAATCTGCTTTGAATATCCACATGTCTTGGAATCTGAAAATCACGGGTTTAACTGAGGTAGCCATCTTAATGGAGATAAACAGTGGGAAATGATCTGATACCGAATGATTTAAATTTTCTACAGTTGTCTACTAAAAGAAACTCGACCAATAGGAGTTAATCATGACACAATCCAAGGTGGAACGATACCAGGTATATGATTTTCTTGGAAAGGCAAGTCTATCAATCCACTTGCTTCTATGGCTGCATTAAACTCTTCCATAGGCAAGACTGGAGGAGGAGGTCCTAAACAATCATCTACTGAGCGAACACCTTTAAAGTCTCCACCTATCAACCATGTTTCATCCATATTCCTTGAAAAAGTCTTCTTACAACTCCACAACACTCTTCTATCAATATGGCAGCATTTTGAGTATCCCCTCCGAGCATTGATGTGGCAACCCACCGATCTTGAAGGTGTAGACCGAAAGATAGCATAGCATAGGGTTGGGATTTGACCAGGAGTTAAGCCAATAAAGCAAAAGAAAAGAACTTTTGCTCCTGAAAGAGACGAGGTTATAGTACGGGAAGTCCAAGTGCTTCTCGATGCTGGGATTCTGAAAGAGGTCCTATACCCGGAATGGCTCACTAATCCAGTGGTTGCCTAAGAAGGAGGGAACATAGAGAATGTGCGTAGATTTCACTAGGCTGAACAAATACTGCCAAAATAATTTACATCCCCTCCGAGCATTGATCAAATGTTTGATTCAATGGCTGGTTGTCAGTGGTTGCGTTTCTTAGACACTTACAAAAGGTATCATCAAATCCTAATGGCACTGGAAGATTTGGAAGAGACCTCGTTCATCACAGAGGTTGGAACCTACAGCTACACCAAGATGCCTTTCGGCCTAAAGAATGTGAGAGCCGAATTCCAGCGAACCATGCACAAAATCTTCAAGAATCAGCTTGGGAGATATATTGAGGTCTACTTGGAAGATGTTGTAATCAAGTCTAAAACCTCAGACGGCTTCATTGAAGACATCAGCTAAACTTCCCAAAAATTGAAAGCTGCCCACATGAAGCTTAATCTAGAAAAGTGCACCCTCGGGGTATCGGCTAGAAAGTTCCTGGGTTTCATGATACAAGAGCAAGGCCTTGATGCAAACCCTGATAAAACAAAAGCACTGTTGAATATGGAACCTCCCAGGAGCATTAAGGAAGTTCAGAGTCTAACAGGAAAGATGGCAGCCTTGGGGGGATTTATCAGTAAGATGGTCGTTAAGGGGGAAAAGTTCTATGATATTCTGAAGAAGTTAAAAGACTTCCAATGGACTGAGAATTGTCAAACAACTTTCGGCAAATTGAAGGACTTCCTGGGGAAGCCCCCATGACATGTCTCCCCAAGACTGAAAGAAGAAATTTTGATGTACCTTAAGGTGACGAAGAAGGCTGTTAGCTCAGTGCTACTAGTTGAAAGGTCAGGATTGCAGTTTCCCATTTACTCTGTAAGCCGGCTGCTTAGAGGTCTTGAAGTTAGGTACTCAGACCTCAAAAACTTTTTGTGTTTGATTGTTATAACTGCAAGGAAATTAAAGCCCTATTTTGAAGCTTACCCGATATGAGTGTTAACAGATCTTGAACTAAAACAAGCTCTGGCGAAGCCTAAGATATCGGGCAGAACGATAAAGTGGTCGCTCGAACTCCTGGGATATCAAATTGAATTCGGACCAATGAAAGCTATCAAAGAGATCTCTCAGACTTTGTAGAGGAATGCACAAGAGTTCCATTAGACCTCGCCGATACCTGGATCAGGTACACGGATGGTTAAACAAAAAAAGAAAATTCAGGTGTGAGAATTGTACTGATCAACCCTAAGAGAGTGAGAATCCCTTACTCTGTGAAGTACAACTTCCTAACCTTGAATAACGAATTAGAGTATGAAGCTCTCGTGGTAGAGGTCTAAGGCTCATAAGAGCTCTGAAAGTGCAAAAATTACATGCCAAAACCCATTCACAAATTATAGCTAGCCAAGTTGCTGGGGAATACGAAGCTAGAGAAGACAACATGATTAAATATTTCCAAAGGGTAAGAGATATAATCTCCAAGCTTGAATATTTCCTCATCGAGCAAATTCCCAGAGAGCAAAATTCAATAGTTGATACCCTCTCGAAGGTCTACCGAGAGCAGGTCGGGACAAAAGCCGAGTTGCTAGTGGAACAGTTGTACTCTCCTAGCATAAGCCAAGAAGAGAACTTGGTTATAGATTATCAGGCTGATTGGAGATACCCAGTCTTCAAGTTCCTCAAAGATGGCTACTTCCCGGAAGACGATAAGGAGGCTCATCGAATCCAGAAATGGGCACCTCGTTATGTCATATACATAACCGCTACTCAAATGCTTCAGTAAGAGAGAAGGAGAGTATGTCATTGAAGAGGTGCATAGTGGAATATGTGGATCTCACATAGGGACAAAAACCATGGCAAAAAAGATTCTAAGGACTGGTTATTACTAGCCTTTGATGGTTTCGGACATTGAAAAAATAATTCAGAAATGCACTCGCCTCCAATTGCATGGAAATAAGTCACATGTGCCGCTAACAAAGTATCGGCCCATCAACACATCAGTACCTTTTGACATCTAGGGTATTGACATACTAGGACCCTTCCCGAAAGGAGTGGGGGTGTCCAATTCCTGATTGTTGTTGTAGAGTATTTCACCGGATGGGTGGAAGTCGAACCATTGGTAGTAATTTCTTCACAGAAAGTCCAATCCTTTGTGTGGAGGAATGTTGTGTGTAGATTCAAGAATCCCTGAGCCATCATTTCAGACAATGGACGACAATTCATAGGCGATCCATTCATGACTTTCTCTGAAAACTTGAACATAGAACAGAGATTGACCTTAGTGGCTTATCCCCAAGCAAATGGGTTGGCCGAAGTTAGAAACAGAACCATTCTGAAAGGGCTCAAGAAAAGACTTACTAAGCTTGAGAAGGAAGGTCAAAATTCTTTCCGGCCAAAAGAAATTCCAAGCATCCTATGGGCATACAGAACAACGCTGAGGAAGGCTACCGGAGAAACACCATTTAGCCTATGTTTCGATGTAAAGGCTGTGTTGCCGATCGAAGTCGGCATAAGGTCCTTAAGATTGACTGAATATGATTCAGTAATAAATGAGGGGGAGAGATGGGTAGACCCTAACCTCCTCAAAGATGTTAGGAATAAAGCAATGGAAGCCGATAGAAAATGCAAAAGGTAAGCCAAAAGTTTTTCAACAAAAAGGTAAAAGAAAGGCGCTTCATGGTGGGAGAAATGACCCTCAAGAGGGTAGATGTTGGAAAGCAAGGACAATTGACAATGGCACAAGAAAGTTGGGATAGGCCTTACATCATCCAAGAAGTCCACAAAGGAGGAATCTATAAGCTAGCCGAGTTTGAAGAAAGGTAACTCCCGAGACCCTGGATTGGTTGCCACTTAATGAAATTCTATACTTAACGGCTTAAAGGATTTGGCTTCCCAAAAGGGGCCAGCCGAAAGGAAATTTCCAAGATTCTCCAAGTTGGGCAAACTTGTTGAAAGTTTTCGGCTTGCTAAAAGGAACTTGCCTAAAGGATCTCACCGAAAGGAGCTTGCAGAAATTGGTTCAATCATGCTTGAGTTCACCGAAAGGAGCCAGTCGTAAGGAGCTCACTGAAAGCAGCTCACAAAAGCAACCTCCTCTGTATTGTTTGAGCAAAGTTCATGTCAAATATTAGAAGCATGAATAAAATATAAGTTTGCAAAATTCACTCAAACCTTGTTTCGGCCTGCTTACTTAAGTCTTGTTTTGACTTATTTACTTAAGTCTCAAAGTTAGTTTGAATGATTATGCAAGTCCTGAACGTTGAAACAAATTCAAGATACTTGAGGAAAAACAGTTGGCATAAAGAAAGAGGCTGCCAATGGGCCTCCCAAAATGAACAAGATAAAGAATGTAAACTCAAAAGGCCGAGCACTATAAAGATGGAAAAAAAGTCCTATTCTATTCTTTGGGAGCCTCCAATGAGCTGGGCAAAGCATTCTCCATGCTACCTCTCGGCTAGCGATGTCCGAAAAGCTCTTCATCAACATCATCTTGAGCCTCCTTCTCATCCTCAACTACTTCTCTGCTGCCGATGGTTTAGGGACCTGCGGGATAATTAACAGTATGCTCAAATGGAGTTAAATCTAAAGACAGATGAATGGCTCGAGAAAGGTTACATTCGTGATCGAAATATGTATGCAAGGAATGAAAAAGGAATCGCATAATCAAATCTCCACAATCGTGGGTAGTTATGCCTTCAGGGCGAGCATATGCCATAAGGGTGACGTCCAAGACCACCCTCTCCGCTGTCTTGACCTCGGCAGATACCTCGATGGGCTTTTTCCCCTTCTCAAAAGGGTCCTTGCCAACCTGGCCAACCTCGGCCGTGACCTCAACAGCCACGACCTCTTCCTAAGAGTTTACACTGAGACCTTCTTTCTCCCAAGGAAGAGAAGCAAAGAAGTCCATCCGATATAGCTCCTCATGGACCTCTGGATCAGTCTTCTGGTCTCTATTGAGTTCCCGGAGTTTGTTAATCACATCAACGTAGAGCCCATGAAGTTGCGGTCAGATGATAGACTTTTTATGAGCCTGGACCGTTGGGTCCCTTTCGAGCCTGGTCAGGGACAGACTTCTATCTTCGCCATAAAAGCCTTGAAGATCTCCTAGTGGAGCTTCGAGCTCCTGGATGTGTCCTTTCTGTTTATTACCAAGCTCGGACAGCTGCTCATTCTTCTGAGCCACATCTTCAAAGGTTGAAGACATTGTCAAGTTCTCAGTATTGGCTTCCTCAATGTTCTTCATACACTCCTAAGGAAGGTTGGACACTTCAGTAAAAGAGGCATTGGCCCTTTTGGCTGAGGCTGCAAGCTCTGCATTCTCTTTCATTAATTGATCCCTTTCATCCTGAAGCTCTGAGATCAAGGTGGAGAACTCCTGGTCTTTCTGGACCTTTCTATTAGTCTCCTCAGCTGCTTGCCCAAGAAAATATGGCCCTATGAAGGATAAAAAAAAGGATGAAGGCAATTTTCGAGACAAGCCGAAACAGAAGCAACCACAAAAGAAGCCGAGACTAGGAAAACTTACCGCAGTATGAAGAGAGGCAGCAAATCGGTCGAACCCCTCATTAGTGAGTTGAAGGCATATTTCTCGATCAACTGGGGGAGCGCACTCCATCAGAAAGGATTATGAATGACGCCATTGGAATAGTGAGTCCGAAGACTCCATCGCTAGGTCAGGAACCCATCTTGAGGCCTCCTCATCAATGTGAGAAGCCGTAGACAGACTTCCTAGCCTCTCTAATTTATCGGCAACCTCCTTGGCCGCACAACCACTAAACTCCAGCCCCGTTTTTGTTGTGACCGAAGCTTTTACCTTTCTCGATGGTGTCAATTGAGAAGAAGGGGAAGAGGACAAAATCATTATCTTCATGGCTTGGCAAAAGCCCGCAAAGAGGTAACCTTAGCGCTCCTTTTCAGTGTAGGTCGGGTTCATTTTACCACAGCCACTTTTCAACCTTGGCTTCGAAAGCTTCCTGTGCCCTTTCCGTCCATTCAAATCTATCTTGTTTCAGCAACTCCACCTAAGGTGCAGCTACCTCGTTGTATCTCCTGACAAATCGCCTTTAGAATCCTACAAGGCCTAAGAAAGACCTCAACTCTGTCATAGTAGTAGGAGATGGCCAATCCACAATAGCATGCATTTTCCCTTCATTCGGCAAAATGCCATCTCCCGTCACCACATATCCCAAAAATATAACAAAAATATTGAGAAAAGGTCTCAAAACCTAGTTCATTACCAGCATGAAAGTACCCGGCACATTTGACAATCGGAACGGCATCACCAACCATTCGTACAACCCCTTTTTCGTCTTGAAGGCTGTCTTCCACTCGTCACCTGGCTTGATCCGAATCTAATGGTATCCACTCTTCAAATTAATCTTCATGAATACCGATCAAGCATATCATCAAGCCTCGGTATAGGGAACTGACACTTGATAGTAATCCGGTTGATTGCTCTACTATCCACACATATCCTCCAAGAACCATCCTTCTTTGGTGCCAATAACGCTGGCAACACACACGGGCAATGAATCCCTTATCTAGAAGTTTCTAGACCTACCGTTTTAGCTCATCATGTTGCTATGGAGTCAAAATGTAATGTGCCTTATTCGGCAAAACCGAACCTGGAATCAAATCAATCACATGATGGATATCTCTCATTGGTGGCAATCCGGGTGGCAAGTCGCTCTAAATCACATCCTGAAAACCATCTAGCACCTTCTACAGCTCCTCTGGCACCTTCGGTTGCTCATGGCTGAGACTTTCAGATGTATTCACCAAGGCAAAATAGACATCCTCTCCGTCTAGGCTCTCCTCAAACTCTCGGCTTGGTTGACAAATCCCTGCCTTTTGGCTGGTATTCTCCTGAAGTGGCTTTAGGATCACTTTTGTCCTCTTCGACCGCAACATGTACATATGAGTGTACCTATTGTACATTGATCTGTTATCAAACTACCAAGGACGCCCCAATATAATATGTGTCACTTCCATAGGAACCACATCAGCCTTCATCGTCATCTCATACTGTGGACCAAAGGAAAGATGAACCTTACAGCGCTTGCTGACCTGAATATCAACATCTCTATTTACCCAACCGAGCTTGTAGGGGTGAGGATGGGGTACGGTTGCTAATTCCAATTTCTTCATAGCCTTGTGACAGCGGATATTGGCTTGGTTACCACCTGTCTTCTGTTGGGATCCCGAAGCTACATTCGGTAATGGGGCTCTAGGCGGTGGTGGTACATTCGGCTGCTTCTCTGCGGGAGGAGTAACCCTACTGCCTGAACTCTATCCCGACCCTTGGCTTGGTATCAAATTTCCTCTGCCCTGAAACCTTTGGTTTCTCATGAATCTTTGCTCAACTGCCTGCACCTTCATGTGTTCGTCTCCCACACTGTTTATGATGTGAATAGACAATTTATCTCGTATCGGCAATCTCAACCCGTGCAAATACATGGCGATTAACCTCGGTTCTACCTCTACTAATTGATTCCTAGCCACTAGCCGATAGAAATTAGTTGTATGCTTCTCAACAATACGACTTCCTTGCGTTAACCCATGTAGCTTTGCTTATATTGTCTGTTCGTGATTTGGTGACAAAAATTCTCTGTTCATCGCCTGCTTCAAGGTTGCCCACTAATCGATTGGCGGTCTTCCATCCATGTACCCCTTGTAGTGCTGCAGATGCCACCAAGCCGTAGCTCTGTCTCTTAACCGAATTGTAACAAACGGAGCCTGTCTATTTAGGGGTATCTCCTTTAGGTGGAAAACATCACCAACATGCTGAGTCCAGTCGATGCATTCGTTTGGATTCAACCCCCCTTAGAACTCCTAAATTTCGATCCCAAAACCAACCTCCCATCTGCTCCAATTTGCCTCCTAATACTACTGGCGGTTGACGTTCCTAGATGGAACAATTTCTCTGTTGTGCGGCTGCTCTTCCTGCGTCGGTGGCTCAACAAGATTTTGCAAATCCTAGCGTGCTAACGTGGACCGCAACAACTCCAGCACATCACGAAGTGACAATTCCTCGTTGTTTTGCTCCATTCTGAAAACAGAATCAGTCTTTGGAAACAGAATTCAATGCTCTAGAAATGGAATCAAGGCCCTGGAAACGGAATTCAACGCTCTGAAAATGGAAATGGAAATGGAATCAAGGTCTACGGAAATCAACTCTCCGGAATCAAGGTTCTGATACCAATTTGATGCAAGACGACGAGAATCGTCTGCGATAAACCGAACAATAATTCGGAAAAGGGATGTTTAGCTTGATCACCGACAATTTTGGGATGTTTTGTGTGATCACTCACGATTTTGGCCTAACTTAAATTGCAAATCAAAACCAAAAGTAAAGAGGAAAAAAAAGGAATTCAACTCCTAGAATAATGTTGAAAAACAAAGTTATGAAAAACTAAGACAAACGGCCAGTATTTAAAGACCTAAATCTGCCCTAACCTAATTGAAAAACAATTCGAAAATTAAAACCTAATCCTGGTCGGAAATAAGGAAAACCCGAAAACATAAAAATGCTCTAAAACCCATCAAGACGATCCCGGATGGCCAAAAAACATCATACGTCATGGCGGCCATTTCAAGATAGTAGGTTCGACCCGCATCCCGAGGTGGAAGGTTCAAATTAGTCATGATCAGGCCCATTTTCCTTGCAATCGCTTGGACCTTCGTGGACTCCCTGTCGTGGGCTTGGCCGGTGTAATTTTGCTGCTCCAAACTGCCCTGACCATCTTGGACAATGTCCTCATCACTAAGGAGGAAGACAAGGAAAAGACCTATAATTCTAAGGGATGGTAAACTTTACTTGTCACTCGGAGAACCCTAGAGGTAATTGGAGGCAAATAAAAAACCTCATTCTCTAAGTTCGTGGAGGAAGAAGGCCTAGGTACTTAACTGGAATGGAACGGAAAGAAGGGATGCTAGAGGAAGAAGACTCTGACCGAGAAGATGGCTGGATAGGAGACATGCTGTTTTCGAGTAAAGAGATAAGATGAAACTTCTTCAAAAAAACAGTAAGGAAAAGAAGAGAGAACTCACTCGTTAATTCCTAAAAGATTAAGGAAGGAGATGAGATGTTCTGACCCCTGAGAATTTCACCGGACAGAGAAAACGAAAGAAGAGGGAACACAGATGGTGTTGTATAAAAAGAATTCTCTAAGCAGCAAAATTCTTTGAGTAAGAAGAATTTAGGTAAATCCCAAAATCCTCAAAGGACTCCCAATTTAAAGAGGATAAGAATTGCTTTTTGGTTGCTAAAAACTATCTGGTACGTTGGAGACTGAGGTGACTGCCACTGAGGTAATTGCCAAAAATTGAGGAGGCATGTTACGTCCTTGAAAAGTAGTTACAAAGAAAAAAATGCAACCTTAGAGGTCCCGACTTAAAGATGGTAGTTTAGGTGCCAAGACCCTATGAGCCAGCTGAGCCTAAAGGGGTGTAATGATGGGACAAAAGGGTAGGACTCGACACAGACCCAAATACCTAAAAGTCAAACTCACAAGTCAAGGGGAAAGGTGGGCAGCGACCTCCTACCACTGACCTCTCAGGTCACCAATCTCTGAAATGAGCTTAGAAGAGGTCTCACCGACTGTGTTCGACGACCGGGTGAGCTCCAATCTGTCTCATACACCTTTCATGCAACAACTAAGTGTGCGCAACTCCTAACACACCCAATGAGCTAGTAATCACCCGCCACGTTCTCGCAGAAGAGATAACCGAAACCTTCGAAGTCCATGCACAGGTCATGGTATGGGCCGAAAGGTCGTTAGTGAGCTTGATATTTTCTACCGGAGATGTGAATGGTAAGATATCCCCCTTTAGGGAAACTTCATGATTCTAGGAGCAATTGACGGGATTCGATATGGTCTCACAATTATCCAAATCTCCTATGGTCACGTAATTGAAGAACAATAATCAAAGAGGTAACTCACAATTCGGTATATATTACCAAATCACACACAGTCCAGGGGACAAGTGCATTATATTACCAAATCACACACAGTCACAATTACCAAGTTTCGGCCTTGTTCATTCAAGTTCAGTCCACACAATGTCTTCTAATCCCCTATATAAATCTTCATACTTGAATACATTACAAGGTTCTTCAACTTACCCATCATCTTCAAGCATAACTTCTTCAATCTTGTCATGAACTTCAAGTTGTTCTTCATGGTCTAGCATTGATTCCA
>JAOXNR010038175.1:0-20725 GCA_028571225.1 Parsonsia alboflavescens | reverse complement strand
TATATATATATATATATATTTATATTTATATATTATGAAATTAACCTTTCCTGCAAAAGTCCATAGATGGCAACGGAAATTTACCTTATTTTGACATACATTTACAATGAGATGTCTTATATTTTCGAGAGCTCATGGATTTTGAATTCTTAAATTATGATGCATGGCATTAAAAGGTAGTTAAAAATTAAAATTGAGTTTTAAAAAAGATGAATTAGTGTTGTTCTTAAAAAAGATTAATTGTCGGTGATCAATAAAAAGTTATAAGACTTTAAAAGATTGAAAAAAATATATGAATCTATATGACCAAAACAAAAAAAGTTATGGTTCCTTAAAAGATTAAAAAAAAAAAAAAAGTTATGGGACCATGCACAATGTAGAAATAGAAACCATTGAACTGTAAGTTTAAAATAATCAAAAGTTGAAACTATTTGACATTAAAATAAAAACAATACAAATCTAATTGATATGCTTTCATAGCTTAGCTTTTAAAACATTAAAAATTCTTCACTCATGTACAATTTCACTCAATAAATCGACAATGACTCTTTCTTTATATTCAAGTCCAAAAGATCAATAATTAGGGTCAGGAGGGAGCACATCTCGATCAATTCTTTTCTTTGTTTTTTTTTTTTTTTTAAAGCTAAACATTTATAAATAATATTAATTTTATACGTGAATATAAAACTAACTATTACAATTGTCCTCGACATGACTTCATATTATGAAATTTTTGAATGATTAATTCATTTTCTACATTATTAAAAACATCTCTCCATATAAGTAACCAAACAATCATTCATCCAAGCATCTCCTATACGATTATGAAGTCGATTCTTGACAAATTTCATTGCAAAAAAAGCTCTTTCAACTGTTGATGTGGCAATTGATAATGTCAAGGCCAACTTGACAGGTAAATATACTAAGGGATAAACAAGATGCTTTCTAGTTTCAACCAACTTCTTTGTAAGATCACCAATCCCACTTAAAGAAGAAAATTCTTCATCTTTTTGCATATCGAACACATACGTATCTAATTGGTTGTCAAGAACTACAAAATCAATTGGAGAGAAATCATATGGATATAACTTTCCAAATTGAATCAACTTTGCTTGTTAAATGCAGAAAGTGAATTATCTAGAGCCAAGCAAGCTAAACAAATTACTAATTTCAGTGCTTGTTTTTGTAAAAAGATCAATTAGCTCTTGAAGTTGCATATCTACTAGTGTGGATGTCAAGCCAACACGATAATGGTGTTCATTTTTAAACTCTTCTTCTTGATCTCCCTTTAGGTAAAAGTACATCTTCCATATTGGGAATATAAATATCATGAATTGTGCAAAACAAACGAGACTTCATCTAATAAAGATTTCCACCTACTATCTCTTAAACTTTGCATACGTTGCTTTGAGATGTCAACAAAATTCATGGCATTGATGATGTCTTGATCTTTTCTATGCATTACATGTGATAATTCATTAGTAATCCCTGACACCTTTTTCATAAGTGCTTACTAAAGATGAAATCGAATGTTTGTATCACATCTAAGAGGCCTTTTGCTTAAGCTCTTTGATAGGAACCGGTTCCATCTTCACAAATGAACTCAAGAACATCAATAATTGAATAATATAACAAAATCAAGTTCACCAGAGTGCCACAATGCGAACCCCAATGTGTATCAACATTTCTTTTTAAACCAAGTTCTTGATTCATGCCCCGTCCAGAAAGAAGGTCCCCTTTTTTTCAATGCTTCTTTAACTTTAACAACTTGGTTTCCAAGAAGCATGTCATGTCTCTTACATGAACCTATAACAATATAAAGTAAAGTAGCAACATAATTGAAAATTGAAGCAACTTGAATATGATTCTTGGCTACAACAACAAGTGTGAGTTGTAATTGAAGAGCAAAGCAATGAATACAGAAAGCAGATGAGTTTTCCTTTAGAATCAAACTTTTAAGACCATTAAATTCACCATGCATATTACTAGCACCATCATAACTTTGACTTTGAATTCTTGGTCGACTAAGTCCAAATCTATTCAACAAGGCTTAAATTCTTGCTTTTAGAGATGATGAAGTAATGTCACTAACGTGGAAAATACCAAGACAATGCTCAACAATGTGTCCTATTTTGCTTACACAGCGTAATGCTACAATCATTTGCCCTTCATTCTATATATCACGTGACTCATCAACCATAATAGTAAAAAATCCATTCCTAAGATCATCTATAATAGCTTTAGTATTGTTAGTTGTAGTAGCATGAACAATGTCATTTTGAATATGGGGAGCAATTAATTGATGGTTCTTAGGGGCTTTTTCCAAGGCAACATTCTTAATAGTTTCACTATGAACAGCAAGAAACTTTAGAAGTTCAAGAAAGTTACCATGGTTATTAGAATTTTCCAATTCATCATGACCTTGAAAATCTAACCATTGCTTCGAAAGAAATCGGATGCAGTTAAACTACTCCGATAGATGCTACAAGTTTGATTGAATTGTTTAGAAATAGCAAATTGAATATGTTGCTTTTGTTTCAATGAATCTTCACAATTCTTGTAAGCTTTGTTGTGAGAACTATTTGGTCCACCAATGTGAGGAGTGAATTTTTTATTTCGGTTTCAAATTTGCAAACCCTTCTACAACAAATATAACTCCGCTTGATTCTTTTCCGGTATCTGGCCGAAAAAGTTAACAACATAAACAATATGTGGAATCTTTTGCAATGCTATACTCCGACCAACTACCAAATTCAATAAACCAAAAGGGACAAAATCTTCTTAACTTATTTTTGAATTTTCTTCTTTTGGAAAATCATGCTGATGGGGTTGGAAGGATCCTTTAGTAAATGATATCTCCAAATTTTATCTCAATCATTGGGATGATAAGATAAAATTTTTTGCCACAATCCTGGATTTTCAAGAAGCGCTATCAAGTTTATATCAATTTGACATTGTTAGAACTATTTCGTGCATCATCATCAAATGATTTTGATCGACTAGTTTTCTTTGGAGAAATTTATCCGTATCCTACAAAATAAAATTGAATTCTTTTTTTCAATGCAAAAATAAAAATAAAAATAAAAATCACCAAAATTTTAAATCCTAACAATTTATAATTATTAATGTTGAAATTATCAAATACTTAACATAGATTAGTAAAAAATATTATATTTTTCTTATCGAATAATCTTGAGTTGTGGTTTGCTTTTGATTATCGAGATTGATGGAAAAGGAATGATTCTCAGAATGTAGCTTCCCTTTTTTTTTTTTTTTAAAGTAGTGTTATAAATATATAAAGTTTCTTATTTATATAGAAGAGTTTTGACTCAAAATTTAGAAACTAGAATTGATAAAGGAAGTTTCATTTTTTTAAAAAAGATAGTCTTTTATATATTTCCAAAAATTGTGCCTAAGGCTTTAAAAAATTTTTAGAATGGGTTAAAAGATATTAGATAAATATTTGAATTTTTTATAATTTTCCAAAAAAAAAAAGAAATTTTTAGGATGGGCCTATTGATATCAACTCAAAATTTTTAATAATATATATATACTACCTATTTTTTCCCAAGGTGGGCACCTCAACAAACCGTGCGTCCGCCACAACCAATTCAAACTATCAAATCCGAAAGTTCAAATCTTGAACTGTTTAGAGACATTATCATTCTTTAGTCATTATTTTTTAAGAATTGAGGTTGCACACTTTTAGGAATTTGAAATCATTAATTTTAGGAAGGATGGAAGCTTATGGAAAGGAAAATAGAAGATGTTTATGATTGGGTACATCTTACTACCATCTTCATTACCAATTTTACAGATTTGTAGCACGAAACATGCATATTTCAAAAGTTCTGTAATAAATTATGAAATCTAAAGGTTTTCTTGTAACACGATAACCTTTCAGGCCCTTGTACTCAAGTTCGAATAGAGGACTAAGTTTTAGTGATCTTATGCCTAGTCGGGTCAAAAATATGAATTTATTCAAAGGATCAAACCAACTCTAAATGAAGTGAAGACTTCGGGAATTAAACTCCACATATGCAAATGTTTAGTGATGTGATTTGTTATGAAATTTGGACTTTGGAGCCTTATACAAACTAGTGGTGAAATTAGGACTTGAATAGAATTTTCGTTGATAAAATTCTGGTTGAGGCCCTACTTTGGAAATTCATTAGGATGATCAAACCAAATCCAGTTAAACATAAATTTACACCATTGAAAATCTCTTTCTTATTGGAAGAGCATGGTTGATTTAGTTTTGGGATTTTTGAAGTTCGAATGGTCGAAAAATTCTCTCTATTCTAACTGCCCATTTTGATAAAGTTTCATTTCGTAAAGCATTTAAGTTGAATTAATGATACATTTCACATCTCAAAAGGGGAAATGTATAAATATAAATCACAAGGGGTGGTGAAACTTGGCACCAAACTAGGTGATACAGTTTGGCATCACCTTGCAAATACGACACCCACCAAAAGTTTACTAACCTTACTCTCCTTTCACCACCCAATCCCATTAAAATGACCCATCTTTCCCCACCATTTCATGTCTGAATCGAAATCAAAAGTAGGGGAAGAAAAGGCTCACGATAGAGGGGAAAGCAGGAGAAGAATTGAGAGAAAAAGAAAGAAAAGGGAGAAGAAGAAAGAAGAAATAAAAGGAAAGGATTCAAGGCTAAGCGAGGAATCAAATCAAGGAGATTATCGAGCTTACTATATAATCAATTCTCCATGTTCGGTGAGGAATTCTTGTTTTTTTTTAAGGGAATGAATTGTCTTGATTGGAAGGAAGTTTTGGTTTTTCATATGTACTTGTGGGAGATGTATCTTGTTTTTATTCTTTGATGCTTGAAACGAAATTTTGGGATACATTTGGAGGAAGCTCAATGTCGACTTGGTGTTGAGATTGAGGCCAAATGGATTTTACATGCCATGTTTGTTTGATCATATCATGAAGTCTGCACTTATTCATGTACTACATAATGAATTTTCGTACCAAATTATCTTGAATTGTTTAAATGCCATGATGCTAATTTTATTTTAAATAGCTTACCTCTATGATTAGATATGAATTTCATAATATTACTATGGGTATGGAGAGTCCTATATCCCCCAAATCATACTTGAAGTATAGATTGATCTACGTACTTCTCATTAAAGGATTATGAGTAATGACTCATTTGCAATAAATTGATAAATTTTCCAACCTATATGTACTTTGATATAATTTAGGTTTAACTCAAAATTATGAAAACACTTGTGATTATATAAGCCTTTATAAATCAAATGCTAGTTCATAGCTATAATACCCAACGTTTTGGGGGCTTGATTACTATATACGAAAACTTTTAGGGCTTTAGTAGAATTTATTTTTAATTTTAGGGCATCTTCATAAATTTTAGAATTTCCTCTTCTTTAAATATGAGACTTTACAGAGTTATGTTGTTTTTGTATGGGATTTAGAGCAACCGTAAGGAGAGAAGTAGTATGCTGATTTTTTTTGAAGTAGAGCCTACCTATAATTATTCCAACGATTAAGGTTAGTATCTTCCATAATCTTAGAGTCTCTTATTCTTAGAATTACGATTTGATTCGAAGATTATAATAATCTATAAACAAGGATTTAAGGTTATATGATGATTTATGAATTGTTCTAAATTTTGAATACATATATAAAATTAATTTACTTTATTTTTTTTTAAAAAGAAGTGAAACTATGACAGTCGGATGGCCAGCAGCTTTTAATCCTTTTCATTTTCTTTTTCGATTTCCAGTATGACTCGCCAAAGTACTTGTTTTCATTTCTTATGTTACTACTATTATAGTCATCATCAATCTATCATCATAATCAACTATTGCTTCTTATCTTATTTTGTTCTTTTCTTTCAGGTTCCCTAGGTTTTGGTTTGAAGTTTAGTAATTTCTACTTTTCCTTACATTATTTAAAAACCACTTGTATACTTACTCTTTCTTGTGTATATTTTATATAATGAATTCATGAAGAGAAATTGTGTGGATATTTCTTCTTTCTAATTGTCGCATTTGAGTTTAAATATTTATATGCATGAAATTGTTTGTTAGGCATGAATGTTTGATTTTAGTGGGCTTTTAAATATCTTTGTACACTAGAGAGAATTTGTTCTCGAATCTACCTTTCTGTCAGTGAATAGATAGGACATGCATGAAAGTTTAAACCCCTCCTTACTACCAAAAATTTGGATTGGATATCTAGACTTATTCTTGCATTGAGTCATTTGAGTCAATCTATTTGCTCTTGCATGCATATTATTTAATAATTATGAAAGTCCATTCTTATTCTTTTTGGTTTTCCACAACCACCTATTCAATTTTGGTTATTATATGAATTGTTATGCATATTATATGTTTATAAGGTAATTGCATGTTCTTTTCTATTCTACTATTTAAATTGCCCCAAAACTGTGGAAAATTAGAGGAATTACTTGTTGAGCTTTCGTAGCTCATTATATGTTTTGATATCTTTTTGCAAGTTGCATTTTCACTTAATCTAATGGAGAAGATTTGTTTTGTTTTTATACTTTGGTATTAAGGATTTTAGTTTGGATTTACTTTTGGAATTTTAGTTTGTTTTCTTTTTATATTTAGAACTAGATAAACTTGTATTGGAGACTTGTAGGATTTTCATTTTACTTGAGGTTTAAATTTGAAATGAGAGATTTTATTTTATTATATTTTACTTTGCCTTGCATGTTGGTTTTGCTAATACATAGCTTGTTATACTCGATCACAACCTATGACATTTAGTGGTATCAGAGCTCTAGTTCATATGATAATCTACGCTTCAAATTTTTATTGAATCTTTTGGTGTTCTTCTCTATAGGATATGACGCCTGGGAGAGCTAAGCACATTGAGTCTAGTAAAGTTGGGGAAGGGCATGAGGATCCTCTTTCTTGCAACCGTACTGAGATAGATGATTCTACATGGGAGAAACCTACTAGAGGCTTGCTTTGCAATCCACAATGAGTTCCTCATGAAGGTAACCAAGGTGGAAGTCAGGGGAATCAAAATTTGTTTGGGATTAACTATACGACTTTAGTTGTGGCTATGGCTGGAGCAATTCGGGGATTATTTCAGCAGCAACAACAATAGCAATTTAAAGAACAACAACAATTACTACAAAGGTAACAACAAGAGTTCTAGCTACAACAGCAAATGCAGCTCCAACAACATCTACAACAACAAGCAAATAAGCCAAGGGATCAGAGGGACATGTTCTTCTACTTCACGCAGATGAAGAGGCTGGGTGTTCCTATATTTTTTTATGGATCTAACACTTTATAGGCAAACAACTGGTTGGAAGAGATTGAACAGAATTTCAAACTGATGAGAGTTCTCGAAGAGGTGAGTGGACAATGCCATTCCTAGAGGATAATGTATATAAGTGGTGGAAATCCAGGTTAAAGTTAGACAACGGGACCAAGTAATCACGTGGAAGCAATTCAGGGAAGCTTTATTGGATCATTACTTCCATTTGGCACAACAGTTGGAGTATGGGAAGGAATTCAAGAATATTAAATACAAGCCTGGAGAGTTTGTTGCAACTTTCTTCAGAAGGTTTGACATGTTGGTGATGTTTTTTCACTGGAGATTATGAGTGGTGATGTGGCAAAGGATGCAAAATTCAAGAATGCACTGGCGGGAGAGATTCAGACTAGAGTTGCTCTACGAGACATGACTTATAAGGAAATGATTGATGGGGCAAGAAATCAAAGACGGAGTTGAAACTAAGGCAAGCTAAGATTCGAAGTCAACGACAAGAAGCAACAATTCCTCAAGGACAGAGTTCAAAAGCAACTCTATTGCCAAAATTCTCTTCTTCTAGTAAAGATTTGGGACCTTCCGGAGCTGAATTTAAGAAGACAGCGAGGCCTGCACCAACAAATTACATGCATCCCATGTGTTAACATTGTAACGAGCTTCATCTTGGTGTCGTTGGAAGAAAGGTTCATGTTTTGGAAGAGATTCTATGGATCACAGGTACAAGGATTGCCCGAACTTGTCTCGGGAAGAAAAAACATCTCAAGGAAACGAGACTGGTCCAAGTGGTTTGGGAACTATGAAAAATGAAATCTAGTTCACTAATCAACAAGGCAAGCTTTAGGGTGGTACTAATGCTAGGATATTTGCTATGAATCAAAGTGGAATAGATGTAGTGATGTAGTTGATATGATCGCATGTATGATTTTTTTTGTAGACAAGAGCTATCCTTTCTTTTCTGAGGATCAAGCTGAGCAAGTTTTGAGGACTAAACTTATTTTGAGTAGGGAGGAATATAATACCTAGCACCTTTGAGGGCTTGACAATGATTTAAGGAAACTTTTGGGCTCTAATAGAATTTATTTTTAAGTTTAGTGCATCTTCATTTATTTTAAAATCTCATCATCTTTAAATAAAAGACTTTATAGACTTACGTAATTTTTGTCTTAGATTTAGGGAAACCACAGAGAGGAGTTGAATGCTGATTTTTTTTTTTTTTAAATAGAGCCTATCTACGACTATTCCAATGATCAAGGTTAGTATCTTCCCCAATCTTAGAGTCTCTTGTTCTTGAGTTAAGTTTTTATACTAGGACTATAATCTATAAATTAGGATTTAGGGTTATATGGTGATTTATGAATTGTTCTTAAATTCTAAATATTTATTAAATTAAATTAATATACTTTATATACATATATATATATATATATATATATATAGAGAGAGAGAGAGAGAGAGAGAAATGTTGCTGTGTGCAGTCATGTGCGGCAATTTTTTTTTTTTGATGGCTTGCGATGAAAGTTTTGAAAGAAAAAAAAAATTGAGCAAAGCGGCCAGAGCAGCGATGCACCATCTTCCCCAGCGTCTGTTTGCCACCCCACCATCTTCCCCAGCACCCCATCGGATCTGCAATTGGCACCACCAATGTCTCCAGATCTCGCCGGCATCTTTTAATTTCTTTCATTTTTGGTTCGTTTCAATTTTTGTTTCTTTCTCACCTTGGTCAACATATGAATATAGGATTATTTTCTGTTTCGGCTATGACTCACCACAATACTTGTTTTCTTTTCTTATATTACTACTATTTGTTGGTGCATATAAATATACAATAAAAATTATTATCTTTGATAAGACAATATGAGCCGTTACTTGTTTTTAAATGAAGTTATCCCTTCTTTAGTCTTAACTCCAACTTTTAATTCAACTTATTTATTTGTATGTTATGAGAGGTTTTAATTTTGTAAGAGCTTTCTTTACCTATAAAATGAAAGCTTGCTTCCTTTGTTTTCAACAAAGAAAAAAAAAACAAGAGAAAAAAATTCTTTCAACATATACTTATAGAGAGAGAGTTATAATTAGTTGAAGAAAGGTGTTTTTGTGGGGAAGCTTTAAACTCAATAACTTGTCCAGATATTATTGAGTTATATGATGCAGTCGGGCTATTGTATCCTAGAGGGGACAAGTCAAAAGGTATTACTGCTAGACTAGTGAGAATATATTGCTGTAATGGGCTTAAATCTCCTTAAAGAGAGTGAGATATCCATGCCTCAGCCTAAAGTTTTTCTTCAAATACTGTCTATTAAAATTGTGATATCACCAACAATTTTAAGGAGATTTAGAAGATGACGATGGTTGGAAAACAAGCAGATATCAAAGTAGGAGATCTCAACAAGCCATTCCTTTCCAATGGTATACACTTTAAAATGTGGAAAGGTAAGGTGCTATTTTATTTTATCCTTCTTAAAGTTGTATATGTTCTCACTCAAAAGAATCCAAACAAGATAGAAACCATAGATATGAATGATGATGAATATGTCATTCACTTGGAGACAGTGGAGAAATACAAAAATGATGCCTTCAATTGAAGGAATTATCTTCTTAATTGTCTATCTAATAATTTTTATGATAGAATTTACTCTACTTCCAAGAAAGTTTGGAATGCTTTGCAAAGTAAGTATATGTTCTCACTGAAAAGAATCCAAACAAGATAGATACCACTGATATGAATGATGATGAATATGTCATTCACTTATAGACAGTGGAGAAATACAACAATGATGCCTTCAATTGGAGGAATTATCTTCTTAATTGTCTATCTAATAATTTTTATGATAGAATTTACTCTGCTTCCAAGAAAATTTGGGATGCTTTGCAGAGTAAGTATGGCACTGAGGAGGCAGGTGCGAAAAAATATGTTGCAAGCAGATGTTTTGGATTTCAAATGGTGGTCAATAAATTAATAGTAGATCAAGTTAACGACTTTATCATGATAGTGGGAGAGCTCATGTCTGAAGATATCAAAATTGGAGATAATCTTATTGTTTGTCGTATAATTGATAAACTTCCACTTTCATGGAAATTTCAAAAAAACATGTGCCACAAATAAAAAGAAACAACCCTTGAAACCTTGATAATGAAAATTCAAATGGAAGAAGAGGCAATGGGCCAAGATGCATTGATGCAACCAGTGGAGAGTACAGAACAAGCCATCACAATAAAGGTATATTTAATTTCTTGAAATAATGCTATTCCTAATACTAAAAAAAATACCTTTTTGAAGCAAAAAGAGAAACATTTCAAGAAAAATTATCAGTGACCTCCCTAGAAAAATGGTGGTAATAATTATCAAGCACAAAATCAACCACAACAAAACTCTAGTGTGTGTTTTGTCTGTGGCAAGAGTGCTCATGTTGCTCGATTTTACATATTCTAGAAAATTGAAATTGCTCCGCAGGCCAACATAACCGAAGAGCCACTTGTGGCTATGATAACAGACATTAATATGGTTGAAAGTGCTAATGGTTTGTGGGTAGACTCAAGTGCAAACTGTCGTGTTAGCTTTGATAAAAAAATGGTTCAAAGTGTGTACTTCTTTTGATGAACCTAAAACCATCATACTTGGTGATAATCATACTATCCAAAGTGTTGGAAACTGAAGAAGTTGAGTTAAAATTTACATTTGGAAGGGAATTGACATTGAAAGATGTGCTATATACTCCATCAATGGAGAAGAATTTGATGTCAAGTTATCTACTCAACAAAGTTGGCTTCAAGCAGATCATAGAATCTGACCAATATATGATTACCAAAAATGATATTTTTGTGAGTAAGGGATATGCATGTGATGGCATGTTTAAATTGAATATTGAGATGAATAAAGCATATTCAACTTCTATTTATATATACCCTTCTACGAATTGTTTGCACGCTCGTTTATATCATAATAATAGTCGTTATGTAGGAATCATGAGTAATTTATGATTAATCCCAATGATTAAAAAGGATTTTGAAAACTTGAAGATTGTAGTAAAGCAAAAATCAAAAAAATAAAAAAAAATAACCCTCATTTTGATGTCATAAGAAAAACCGAATTGTTAGAATTAATCCATAGTGATATTTGTGAACTTGGAGAAAATGTAACTCGTGGAGGGAATAGATTTTTTGTTACTTTTATTGATGACTTCTCTAAATATACTTATGTTTATTTGATGAAACATAAAAGTGATGTGTTTGAGAAGTTTAAAGAATACCTCTATAAAGTAGAAAATCAATTTGGTAAAGATTAAGAAATGATAGAGGTCAAGAATATGATTCTAATGAGTATAATTCTTTTCTAAAATCGTTGGGAATAATTCACGAAGTTACTCTACCATATTCTCTTGCATCTAATGGGCTAGCTAAGAGGAAAAATAGAACTTTGGTTGAGTTAAATATCGTCATTGAAAGTTGTGCACCTTCAAATCTTTGGGAAGTTATTTTGACAGCTTTTTATGTGTTCTATAAGCCAAATTTGGGATATCTTTGAGTTTGGGATTGTTTGGCCTATGTTAGGCTAATTAATCCCAAAATTTCTAAATTGGGAGTAAATGTCAACACTTGTGCTTTTTTTGGTTATGCTTCCAATAGTACAGCCTATAGATTTTTAAATCTTGAAAAAAATGTGATTATTGAATTAAATGATGCAATTTTTCATGAAGAAAAAACTCCTTTTAATTTTAAAAATAATGGGGCTCAAAGAATTGAAGAAAATATTTTATCTCTACCTAACTCTTCTGCTTCAATTTTGAGAAAAGAAAATAATGAAGATTTTCAACCTTGAAGAAGTAAAAGAGTTAGAGTAGAAAAAGACTTTGGTCCTGATTTTCATGTTGAAAATGACCCTCTTACTTCAAAAGAAGTTATAACATTACCTGATGCAATTTTTTGGAAAGAGACTATAAATGATGAGATGGAATCACTAATTCTAATAAAACTTGGAAATTAGTTGATTTACCACCGGGGTGTAAAACAATTGGTTGTAAATGGATCCTCAGAAAAAAGTTAAAACGACATGGTCCTATTGAAAAATATAAGGCAAGAATAGTTGCCAAAGGTTTTAAGCAGTTGGAAGGTTTAGAATTTTTTTATACTTATTCTCCTGTTACTAGAATAGCATCCATTAGACTTTTGATTGCTATTGCTGCAATTTTTTATTTACAAATTCACCAAATGAATGTTAAAACTGATCTTTTAAATAGGGATCTAAATAAAGAAATTTATATGGAACAACCTGAAGGTTTTGTAGAAGCTAGTTGTATCATGATTTGTACCGCAAACAAATCAATACCTAACTTTTTCTAACATATAGCAAGAGTAAGTAAGGATCAATCCCACAGGAAATTAGTTCTAAGTAAAAACCTACTGTTTGACAAGGTTTGAGGATAAAATTGAAGAATTAAAGATCTAAAACTTAAAAGGAAATATTTAAAAGAAAACAATCCAAAGATAGGAGTTATCAATCAGGAAAGCAGTTAACAAGAATAATTCATAGATCATGCTTTATGGAGAAAATAATCGATTAAATAATTGAACAGTTGATTTTAGAATTTGTCTTAGCACTCAAATTCCTATCCTTTAAATAGATTTACTTCTCGTAGCCAAAAATAAAATCTCTAATTTAATCAATTAAACCTAAATCTTAACAAACTATATGTCTAATCAATTAAATTGCATTAAACATGAAGGCATCATCAACGTCAAATTACATAAACAAAATAGCTTTTTTTCATGCAAGTTGATTCATACAATTCTCTATTGTTAAATAAAGTTGTTAGCCAAACCTAATTTAAATAATAGTTGCTACTTGATGCATTTACCAATAAAATATTTAAACCCTAGCAATATAATCATGCAAATCAATCTAGCTGATCAAGCTAAATCAATAAACACAATTAATAAGATGAAAACAAGAATTGTATAAATACTCATCAAAAGATTGAATCTTTAATAATAATAAAAAAATAATATCTCATAAAAACATAAATCTAATTCATGTTCTTGCTAACAAATGAATCCAATCGCAAGACATAATAACAATTAAAGCATAAAAGGAGTAAGAGAAAAGAAGAATTTATATAATCTTATTGGTTTTGACGAATTTCTTTTTCTCAAGAATCCTTTTTGTTAGTCCTGACTTTTAAGATTGAAATTAACAAGCTTAGGGATGTTATCCCTACGTCTTGGGATTGGGAGCTTATGAAAAATAACTAAAGAAGGTTATTTATAAGTGTGTAGCCTATTTATTTCCTAATCCTAAATGGATTCCCAAACTATTATTAAAATTATAATAAAAAAAAATGAAATAAAAATTACTAAATCCTATCTCTTATGGAATAGGAATCCAAATTACGAATAATTCTTTTTGTCCTCTTCAAATTTGGACTTCCATCCTATCCATGTCATGACTCGTTTTTCCCAAATTAATCTACAAACAAAAGAAAAAGTAATGTTAGTAAACTATTCATAAAACATCATAATTAGACCAGAATTATCTAAAATATAATACATTATAACAGATAAAAACTAGTCAAATTATATACAAATCACTGGCCAAGAAAACAAAGTATGTAAATTGACTAAATCCCTATATGGCTTAAAGTAGGCACCTTTAGAAATGGCGTAAGAAATTTGATTCTTGCATAATTGAGAATGGCTATAAATCAAATGAGTGTGTTAAATGCATCTATTATAAATCTTGAAATAACTCACAGGTAATAATTTGCCTATATGTTGATGATTTGTTACTTTTTGGCTCTAATTTAAATATGATCAAAGAGACGAAAGCCATGCTCAGTAGCAACTTTGATATGAAAGGTTTGGGTAAGGTAAATTTTATTTTGAGTATGAAAATTACTCTAACATGTAATGGTATTTTTGTTGATCAATCACAATATATTGAGAAAATATAAGTTTCTTGATTGCAAACATGTGGCAACTAATTTTTTATTTAAGGATTCACTTATTTCCTGATAAAAGTGATGGTGATGTGATAAATCAAAAGGAATATGCTAGCCTAATTGGCAGTTTGAGATATGCGACTAATTGCAAGAAACCTAACATTGCGCATGCAATGGGAATACTTAGCAGGTTTACAAGCAAACCAGGTATAGAACATTGGCGAGCCATAACTAGAGTTATGAGATATTTACTTGGTACAAAAGATTATGACTTATATTATAAAAAATTTCCTGCAATACTTGAAGGATTTTGTGATGTAAACTGGAATTCTACTACTGGTTGTATTTTTACTTTGAGTGGTGGTGCTATTTGATGGAAATCAAAAAAAGCAAACTATTATTGTTAACTCTACCATGGAGGTTGAACTAATTGCACTAGCTTCAACCAGTGAGGTAGTGAATTGGTTAAGAGATTTATTATTTCAAATACCTTATTTTGAAAAACCAATTCCTCCTATATTAATTCATTGTGATAGCACCACTGCAATTGGTAGAGGTCAAAATCGTTATTATAATGGAAAATCTAGACCTATAAGAAAAAATTCCAATACTATGTGATCTTATTTGACAAGTGGTGTTAGAAATGTTGATTATGTCAAATCTTGCGGAAATGTTGTAAATCCATTGACTAAGGCCTTAGTAAGAGATCAGGTCTGGAGCACATCAAGAGGGATGGGATTGAAGCCCATAAATACAAAATTCATATATGAGGACACCCAATCTGGGGAGTAGAGATCCTATAACCAAGTTCAATGGGAAAAAAGAATCATGTGATGACTTGTTTATGAGAAATGCACTATTTTAATTTTTAATATCTCATCCCTATGATGTGAGTGCATTCATCTTGTAACAATTTGTGGAGGTTGAGTTTTAACTCTTAATGATAATCTACATCTTTTATGAGTGTGATGTCAGAGTTACAAGAACACCCTAGATAGATATCACCTATGTGAGTGTTGAAGTAGGTCACTTCCTATGAGAATGGGGCCTATTCTCAAAAACACTCATGAAAACTGGGACAGCACAAGGCCGTAAAGTGCTGGCTAATAAATCTTATGTCAACACTTTGATTATTATGTGTAGGCAGCAATACCTTATATCCCTTAAGCAGTCATAGTTCAAGACTGAGACCACTACTAACTCTGGAGTAGAGATTTCTGCTCTACAAATTGGAGGTTCAATGCAGAGCACACCTTCATTATGCATAATGGTCTCTCTTCAACTAAAATACTCTCTTTATTTTTACATTAAAATGAGTGGGGAAATGTTGGTGCATTTCAATATGAAATGAAAATTATTATCTTTGATAAGATAAAATGAGAAGTTACTTGTTTTTTAAATGAAGTTGTCCTATCTTTAGTCTTAACTCCAACTTAACTCCAACTTTTAATTCAAATTATTTATTTGGATGTTATGAAAGGTTTTAATTGGCTACGAGCTTTCTTTACCTATAAAATAGAAGCTTGCTTCCTTTGCTTCTGCAAAGAAAAAAAACGAGAGAAAAAAAATTCTTTCAACATATACTTAGGGGAAGATTTGGACTCAATATTTTATCCGGAGATTGTTGAATCATACAATGTGATCATTACTACTGGATCAGTAAGAATATATTGCTGCAGTCTTGTGTCAATCTTTAGTTTCCCTTGGACTCCGAAGGGGAAGGATGAAAGGGAGTGAGTATACTAATCCCTCATCCACAAATCAAACCTTCCCACAGATTATTTTATCAACGAATAAGTAATTGTAGGAGTGAAATCTTAATGGAATTCAAAAAAGGAAACAATAAGTCCAAGGCAATAAAATTGGGATTTTTCATATTAAACAAAAAGATTCACAAACAAAAGCTCTAATGCTACAACCAGTCCACAATTTGTTAAAGCTTCCATAAAAACTAGATTAAACAAGATGTCGTGCCTTAACTTGAAGTTTTTTCTTTAAATACTATCTACTAAAATTGTAATATCACCAACACTATTAGGGTCATCATTAATCTATCATCATAATTAACTATTGCTTCTAATCATATTCTGTTCTTTTCTTTCGGTTTCCCTTATGTCTTTTTCAAAATTTCAGTAATTTCATTACAGCATTTTAGGCCTTTAGGAACGGTAAAAAATGTGATGAAGAAGTGAAAAAATCTTTCCTAGAACTTCTGGTTCTGGGCAAGGTTTTGCCATGGTTATAAAAACGTTACTTTTACCACAGTTTACCGATGTTCTGGGAACGGTTTTATTATTGTGCCCATATATTCGAACACTTAATCCCGTGGCTAGTTATTTCTTTGAACAGTTTCGAAACTCTTCCTATAATTAAATAAATTATAAGAATAATTGCCAAATTATCAAAAATTATATAATGTATAAAGAATAATTCATAATAAAAAATATCAATTGATAATTAAACACAGGTATTACTAATTCAACTACCATGACAATTAAGCACCATATATATATACACCTCAAAAAATAATAATACAAAAAAATATTCATCAAGTGAATTAGTCTTACAATTAGAATACATAATATCATACATAACCCTCAAATATGTCTATTCTTTATATTCTATATTATCATCATCTTAACCTTGAGATATTATCCTTCATCAAGCACCCATTAATCTCCATCTCTTATAAAAGATTAAATTGATTTACTGCATGAATAAATAAATAATGTTAGATAAACAGATCAATAAACTCAAAATAGAAATGGAAAATAAAAGGAGAAAATATGTGTTTTTAATTTTTTCTATTTATGATTTATTGAAGGCATGAACAAAAGCCCAACTTTGCATGCCTATTCATCAGTAAATAATAAGTACCTTAATCTAGTCTTTGCATGACGAATGTAAGCAAATCCTCTACCAAAAGCCAACAATAGGTACTTTGACAAGCAACACACGTGAACAAAAGCCACTATATTAGCTAATGTTTCTTACTATGATACAGATATTTTAAAAAATGATGTGTGCCACAAAACAAAAGGCAAAAATCAAACCATTCCATTCTTTGAGGAACTTAAGGCAACCATCAATATAAGGTAATGTAATTAAAAGCTCAAAGTATAAGCTAAGTATCAATATTCCTAACACATACCCATCATAACATTCAATTGATGAGTATGACAAGGAATTTACCCAGAATGTGCATAGGAACATGTGAACAAATGTCAAATGTTATGTATCTTAATGAAAAATTACATACAGTGTTGGACAATAATGAAAAATTAAAACAAAAGGTAAAACTACTATAAAAAGTTTACTTTTGCCAAGCATGGAAACTTCTAAAATGGGCATATTTATGCAGATTAACATTCCTGAATTAGTTTATATAGTTTTTAAAAGTCCTCAATGCAAGAAAATCTGTAAGGATTCAAGCACAAAGAAAGGTTAAGTATTTTAAGATTTTAAATGGGGTAAGTAATTTCACATAAACCACATGCCAATCATGAAATTTTCCAACAAAATTAGATAGATTAATAGTTCTTCTGTTGACCAATGATTTCCATATCTATAATCATAATTATATCAAGAAACAAAGCAGCAAGTACAAACAGTTACAGAAAGACACAGAATAGTATACTTGGCCTGCTGCAACGAATTCAGCTCCAATTGAATGTCATCCATGCATGGTTTTGACACCTTGCCCTCTGAAATCAAAGCTGGTACTCCAAATCACCCACTTGCTTCTGCAAAGCCTGTATTTATTGGAAGAGCTTGTCAGCAGTTTCTACAGGTTGTAATAAAGCATCTACAGAGTCCGTATCAGCAGGTGTCCAAAGCCCTAAAATCAGGCTTACTTAATACTTGAATAAATTTCAGAACTAGAAGGGTTAAAATAATGTAATAAAGAACCCATGGATAGATAGAAATATGCCTTATAGAGTCCAAGTTTCAGTTTAACACAAACTTATAGTGACTAAGGATCCTTGTTTAACAAACCAACTCGAGCATTCAAGGGAGAGAGAGAAGGTTCGTGGTCATTGGAGGGACCAAATAGGAAGATGATTGAAATAAGGGAAGGTTTTACTAAGAGGACTATTTAGGATAGGATAAAGAATATACCAGAGTCAAGCATTAAAATTTATGCAGCAAGAACATCATGTGTGGTCCGGTATCCAATTTCCTGTGCCATATACTTAAGCAAATTAATGAATGAGGGTATTATAATTGCTTAATCAATTAACTAAACCTAAGGCTTCATATGTCATGTGCAACACATGGAGAAAGATTTAACCAAATAACTATCGGCTGTACAAAATTCCATTGAAAGCAAGTAAAAAGCCCAAGAAAGAGAAATCATAAAACTAAATTCGTTCTGTCAGTCAGCCTTGCACAACTTTAGTAAATTGATCATATCTTACTATAGAAAATTCCAAATCACAAACCATTTGTTGTGTAATAAACTAGATTCATTGGGCTTTCTAATGGTAGAAAGATCACTAGTTGAATCCATCTGTATTGATGTAGTTTATTCCTATAAGTTTGCTAAAAATCAAGCCCTGCAGGTTTTTGTTTTATTTGGAACTTGAATCCTTGGAATGTGGCTAAGTTAGAGGTTCAACTTAAGAGTTTAAGATCCAATTGGTGAAATAAAACTAGTTAATAAAAATGGTAGAAAACATAAAGAAAGGTAAGGTTTAGAGTAGGAATTTCATGGAGGATTAAATTGGCCAAAGCTACCAGGAAGGCATGAATCATATATCATATCATATGGTATTTATTGTTAATTCAAGAAGTAGAGTCGAAAAAGGAAGCAAATAACACAAACTGCAATAACCTGATTATGATGATTTGAATAACATGAATGATCACTATTGTTCAAAAATCACTGCCATCATAGTAACAAAAGCAGTCCAATACCATTTGGAAGCTTGGTCATGGTGGATTACATGAATATTTGCAGAAAATTTCTCTAAAGGAACAAAAGTACAACGCAACAAAAGTAACTAAGACCATCAGCAAGTCAAACTTAGCATCTGAATTTTGAATCACAGTTACATTTTATTTAATCCCGTTCACTTCATTGAGTCTTTCTAATATCATGCAAGTCCAAGTGGCAACATGCTGAAGATCAAGTAAATAGAGTAGTCAAAACCCACACAATTGCACAATGCAACTTGTTTCCCGTCAGCAGATCTAGAATATATATTGTTTTGTACCACAAATTATCCTCCAGGAATGGCTTTGTCAAGAACATAATTATTTTTTTTTCCACTAACAAAACTCTAGAAACTTTACATGAGCATGCTCATGGAAAACAATGACACAGAGATTTCCTAATTGTTGTGTGTTCATAGGCTTAGTAATTTAGAAAAACATCCAGTCCAGTGATTCCGTACAACATCAAAGTCAGAAGATAAACAAGAAGAGTCTCACTAAAGCAAGATATCAGTTTTAAAGTAGATATGTTTTTTTGCTATTGTTTAACTGTCAACATCACCCAAGAAACCTGCATTACTTTACCTGGTTTGTTGTTATCAAAGCTCCTCTTATGTCTTTGGGTGTAATTTCAGATATAAAGATAGGTACCTTGTCACCAAGAAAACATACAGAATTCATTTGAACCCACTAAAATGACCATGGATAAAAAGCATTCCACATAAGAAAACACTCCCATTCCATATCCAGTGGTCAGTCTTTTAACATCCAGAAACCCCAAAATCAAAATGAAGAAATCTTTCACTGCTATTCTTAAAGAACACCATAAGTGCTGAGAAGTTTTGTTAAGTTTTGATCTTTCAATCTGGAAACCCCTGTTAAAGAAAACTTAGGCAAAAATTAGGGAAAAGGAGAATACGGATGGTAAATTTGTTGGCGAATTTCATAATTGAACATCGAATTTTGAACAGGCAAACCACAAGTTCAAAGTGACAGAGCACATAAGTTAGCATTTTCTTGAAAAAAGTAACAACAAAGAAGGTCCATCATAAAATCCCACAGTAGTAGCCAAGCTTCAAAAACGAGACTACATACAAACATCCAGCGAGAGAATCCCCAGGCCAATTACTGGCATTGATGAGAAGACTTTCTAATTCAAATTTCCAATACCTAATAGTAGCCGACCAGAGAAAAGGCCATTTCTACACCCAGAACAAAAGCTAGACGGGGTTAGAGCTCCCTCTCCTTTGACTTTTCTGGACCAATGACGAAGATGCAATTAGAATTGCTCTTAGTGTTTGATATAAAAAAAAAAATAACAGTAGAATTTTTGTCGTTATGCGATTATAATCATCGACGAAGAAGTTTTCACGAAACTTCAATGAAGTAGCCGAAAAAAAAGAATGCGATTATAAACATCGACGATGAAGTTTTCACAAAACTTCAATGAAGTAGCCGAAAATAAAGAACACAAGACAATTAAGAATTTTCTGTATATTCAATCTACTGAAAGCTGTTCAAGAAAAACACCATTAAATAAACCCCTATGAATGCTAAAC
>JAOXNR010038164.1:0-10893 GCA_028571225.1 Parsonsia alboflavescens | reverse complement strand
CCATTCTACAAATAACTTTAAGCGTGTTATGACAATTGCAACTGATGGAGCTCGGAAACAATCTCCAGGTCACCCTGAATAGTGATGACTCCTACAATCGCAACCTAAAAGGGAAAATTAGATCACCGGAGTGGGTTGTCCCCTGAGGATAGCTCTAATACCTAAGCCAATATTTCGAGAGAGTAATCTTTGAGTAAATTAACTCAATTTGTTCATGGACACTGTATGACTTGATAATATATACTGAATAATAGGTTACCTTGTTAGTAGTAACTCTTCGATTACGTAAAAGTAGGCAATTAGGATAATTGTGAGATCGTATCCTGCCAATTGCTCCTAGAATCGTGGAGCTTTCCTAAGTTGGGATACCTTGCCATGCACGTTTCTGGTCAAGAGCTACAAGCTTGTTAACGACCTTTAAACCATCCTCGCGACCTACCTCTGAATGTCGATGGGCTCAACTATCAGTCTTTGAAGGTCGTGATGAGTGATTATAGGTTCATAGAGTATGTTAAGAGTCGCAGACATTTAGTCGTGGCATAGAAGATGTATGAGATGGATTGAAGCTCACCAGGTCGAAGGTCGCTGTCCAGTGAGATCTCTCCTAAGCTCATTTTGAGGTCGGTGCCTTGGGAGGTCGGTGGGAAGAGGTTGCTACCCACCTTTACTCTTAACTCGTGATTTGGACTTTTAGGTGTTCGAGTCGGGGTTTGGGTTGGTTCATTCGGATTGTACCCATTTCTTCCATCAACAACAAATATGAAGTTATTTTATACTTGAACAGTTCTCTCGTCTATTGTATGAATCAATCTAAAGAAGGTGGCTAACAGTTCATTGTGTCTAATGGGAAGCACATTCCCTCTCTTTATCGACATCATGGAGGCAAAAATCTTATATGATCCTAAGACCTTCTTGTTCTTCTATTTCCTTCATCCAGTTCTATAACTCTATATGTATTTGAATCCTGAGTGAGATTTATCCTTTGTCCTAAAAACATAAATCTTGTTTTTGAACTCAATCCAGTTATAAGTTCTTTTTTGTTTCAAATCCATATCTTAAGTTGTTTCTCTCAATTTATTTTCCATGTCCCATTTTTTACGATACATATACTAATTTGAGAATCAAACATAACTTTCTACATTAAGAGGTTCTAAATCATAGAGCCAATGATTCTCTTACTCTCGTACACATCTCAATGTATCTTTTGCCCATCTGATAAGACTCTTAGCACTTCCCTATTTCATTTAATCTCAAGGATTTCATTCCGACCTCTATCGGGATTACTACTTCTGCACCAAAACATAGACTGAATGGTGTCTCCCTAGTAGCCTTTTTAGGTGTAGTTTTGTAAGCCTATAGGATCCTTGGTATTTCTTCTAGTCAGGAGGGTTTCCAACGTTCCTTCTTGAGCTCAATGAATCTTTTCTTGAGACCTTCTAGAATTGTTCTGTTCATGACTTCGACAAGCCCATTTTCTTGAGGATGAGCTACTGAAGTCATCTTTGCTCGATATTCAAGTTTTCACGAGAGGTTTTGCAAGGATCACTAACAAATTGTCTTCCATTATATGATATAATAACTCGCAGAATTTCGAATCTGCACACAATTCTTCTCCAAACAAGGACTACACTTTCGATGAAGAAATAATTGTCATGGGTTCTGCTTCAAAGCATCCTTTAAAGTATTCTACAGCTAATATCAAAAATTGAACACCCCCCTCACCTTTAGAGAAAGGTCCTAGGCTCCAAATGTCAAATGGAACCGATGCATTGATAGATTGATACCCTGTTAAGGGTATATGTGACTTGTTTCCATGCAATTGGTAGCTCATGCACCTCTGTATGACCTTCTCAATGTTCAAGACCATTGAAGGCCAATAGTACCCAGTCCTCAATATCTTTTTTGCCATCATCTTGGTACCTATGTGTGATCCACATATTCCACCGTGTACCTCATCAATGACGTATTCTCCTTCACCTTTGCTCAAGTAGTTGAGTAACGACCATGTATATGACCTCCTATATAATTATGTGCTTCATCATCTCCTATCAGAACGCAGTGAGGTGTGCACTTTCTATTTTGGCGAGCGTCTCTTGAGTCTTTTGGGAGCTCATCATTCTTGAGGAATTTGTATATGGGATGTCTCCAGTCTGGCTGGTCTTCCTTGACCAAGTTCTCCTCTTGATCTGTGCTCGGAGAGTGTAACTGCTTTACCATTAGTTTGGCTTTGGTGCCCGCAAGCTCTTGTTAGACCTTAGATATTATATCAGCTTTTGTATTTTGCTCTCCTAGTATTTGTTCAATGAGGAAGTATTCAATTTTTGATGTTATACTTTTTTGATATATTAAATCATATTTTCTTCCTTAGCCTCGTAAGCTCTAGTGACCTAGCTGGCAACAACTTGTGAATTAGTCTTTGCATGCAATTTTTGCACTTTTACAGCACTTGTAAGTTTGAGAAATGCCAAGAGAGTTTCATACTCGAATTCATTATTTAAGGTTGGGAAGTTATATTTCACAGAGTGTGGGATTCTCACTCCCTCAAGGCTGATCAATATAATTGCCGCACCTGAATTTTTTTTCTCGGTGGAACCATCTGTGTACATGGTCCATACATTAGTTTCGCTAGTTTCAGCGAGCTCTAGTGGAACTCTTGTACATTCTTCCACAAAGTTTGAGAGAGCTTGTGCCTTGATGGCTTTCCTTGGTTCAAAATCAATTTGATACCCTGAGAGTTCGAGCGACCACTTCATCTTCCTACCTGATAGCTCGGGTTTTGCTAGAGCTTGCTTTAATGGTAAATTTGTCAATACTCTAATCATATAGGTTTCAAAGTAGGGCTTAAGGTATCTTGATGTTATAACAATGAGGTACAAAAACTTCTCGAGCTCCAAATATCTAATTTCAGAACCTTGCAATAAACGACTTACATGATAGTTTGGAAATTGTAAAGCTAACCTTTCCACTAAGAGTATTAAGTTAATAGCCTTCTCGGTTACAATTATGTACATCAGAAGTTCTTCTCTGAGCCTTGGTGAGATTAGTTGTGAGGTCTTCCCAAGAATTCTTTCAACCTCATGAATGCTGTTTGACAATCTTCCATCCACTAGAAATCCCTGGGTTTCTTTAAGATGTTGTAGAACTTTTTTCCTTCATCAACCATCTTGCTAATGGAAACAACTTAGTGCTGCTATCTTCCCTGTTAATCTATGAACTTCTTTGATACTTCTGGGAAGTTCCATGTATAGAAAGGACTTTATTTTATCAGGATTTGCATTAGTGCCTAGTTTTGATATCATAAAGCCCAAAAAATTTCCTGCTGAAACTCCAAAAGTGCACTTTTCAGGATTGAGTTTCATGTGAGTAGCTTTCAATGTCTGAAAGGTCTCTCTGATGTCTTTAATAAAGTCATCTGAGGTCTTGGATTTCATTACAATTTCATCCACGTAGACCTCAATGTTTCTTAAAAACCCTATGCTAGCTCGCTGGAACTCCGCCCTTGCATTCTTCAAACCAAAAGGCATTTTGGTGTAACAATAGTTCTCGACCTTAGTTATAAATGAGGTCTTTTCCATATCCCCCGTTGCCATTGGAATCTGGTGATATCCTTTGTAAGTGTCCAAGAAACAAAGCCATTAGTATCCAATTATTGAATCAACCATCTATTTGATGCTCGGGAATGGGTATGAGTTCTTCTGGAAGTACTTATTGAGTGTAGTAAAGTCTGCACATATCTGCCATGTCCCTTCTTTCTTTGGTATGACCATTGGATTAGCCAGCCATTGGGGGAACACCACTTCTTTCAAAATTTCAGCTTTGAGAAGAGCTTGGACTTCTCGAGCTATGCCTTCATTTTTTTCTGGAGGAAATTTTCTTTTCTCCTGCTTCACTGGATTGACTCCAAGTCTCAGATTGACCTTGTGTTATGCAATATTCCTATCAATTCCATCAAGGTTTCGTAGGTCTCATTGCAAAGACTTTTAAGTACTCTTGAAGTTAGTCAACGAATTTTCCTTTGACCTTTGAAGGTAAATTCAAATATTTTTATTCCCTTCTCGGGGAATTCAGGGTTAATTAAAACTCTTTCTCCTTGCTAGCTACTTGGATTCTAGACTTGTCATCCTCTTTTGGTAGGTCAATGAAATCGACCTGTGAGGTCACTGATGAGGTCTCTACATCTCTTTCATCAAGGTAGCATTCTCAAGCTACTGTCTATCACTTTCCAAGGTGATCCAATTATCTCCAACTTGGATTCTCATGCAATAGCCCAGTAAAGAGATTTCAGCTTTTAAGTCCACAACTCATTTCATTTCAAGAATTGCATTGTAAGTCCTTAGTGCATCAACTACTAACCAGTCCATGATTTTCGTAACCGTTTTATCCGTTTACATAGATTGCAGTCGAAACTCGTAGAATTCCTTCAGCATAGGTCTTGCTGCCACTGAAACTTGTCAGGCAGTATCTGATTTCAGCAACAAGCTTCTGTCTATTCCTATTTGATCAAATGTCTTTTTCTATATGACATTCACACTCCCAGTGTCTACCAAGATTTTTCTGACTAAAAATTCTCCAATTCGGAAAGACACCGTAAAGGGATCGACATTTGCTCCCTGAGCTCGTTTTGACCTCCACTTAATTGCATTGATCCCTTTAACTGGAGGTCATTGTCGATTTGGTGCTGGCAATGGATTTGCAGGAAATACATTTTTGGCCAAGAACTCTTGAAGGTGACCTTCTTTTATCGACCTCTTGATTTCTTGTTTGAGATCGAGAAAGTCCTCTGTGCGGTGATCGTGGTTTTTATGGTAATAATAGCATTTTTTCGTATCTCTTTTTGTTAACGGGGTCTTGAGAGGTCTCAATGGTTTCAGGAGACCTTTTTTTCTATGACCACTAAGATTTCTGCCAGTGAGGCTGTTAAAGGGATAGTCACCAGGTCAGGAATTGTCTTCCTCGTCTTGTCTGAAGGTCCTCCCTTTGAATGGGAGTCTTTCCTATCTCTCTTAGACGTTTGAGGGCTGTTGGGTCACCCGTTAGACTCCTTTTCAGCTATTAGTGTGAAGCTTGGAATTTTCTTTTCAATTGTTGTTTTGTCTGCCTTAATCAATTTTTCTATGAGTGTTTATAGTTCCTTCAAGGTTTTTACTGGTTCTTCTACTACTCAGAGGGCCATGTACCACTCTTCGTAATCCCTGCTTGAAAGCAATGATGCAGATTACATTTGTTTACTTTCCATCGCCTTATTATTGAATTAGCTGTAATAACTCCTAGTGCTTTCACTGACCTTCTGTCTAATGTTGAAGAGGTCGTTAATGTCTTTCTCACACCTCTTGCTGCTTTGGTAATTTTTTAGAAATAACTCCTTCAATCGTATCTAGCTTGAGATGCTTGCCTATGGAATACTTTTAAACCATGATTGTGCATTCTTGGTAAGTGTGGATCGAAAGGCTTCACACTTGACATGGTCGAGGTATTTAAACATGTCCATATAAGAAACATCTCATCAATGTGTTGAAATGGTTTACCTGTGCCATCATATTTTACCCCTTCTTGAGGTGCTTTAAATGCCGAAGGCATTCAAGCTGTTCTGATGCTATGGACACATGGTGATGGTTCAGACAGGTCCACATTACTCTGAATTTCTTGGTCTCCGTTTCCTTCATGCTTTGCTTGGAAAGTTGCTCTCCTCGGTTGATCTAAAGCTATCTATTGAGCTTCGTTGCCTATTCTTTCAGTCAAGCTTCTTCAAAGCGGTATCCTTTCTCCAAGAGGAGTTCTCAGTGAGCTCCCTTGCCTGTTTGGGCTTGTTCTCTGTTGCTAACTTCTGGAGATTGCTGCTTGGTTGAGTCTATCTCACAAATCATAATTACGACCATTACGTAGAGTTTCTTTGAGGTCAATTATTGAAGGTACTCTTTTTGTGTTGAATCTCCAGGTCGTTATGTCTCCTTTCGAGATGGTACTGGACTACGCCCAGTTGATACAACGTCCCTCGTGCTTGATATTTCTTCCATTGCTTCAATCATGTGTTCCAGGAGATCGATTGGAACCGAGTTGTGACTTCCCCTAGATCTCTGGGTTATAGGAGAATTGTCATCATTGTTTGGGTTTTGATGTTTTTGTTCTGCTTCTCCTTGTCCAGGGGGATTGTCAATTTAGGCTCTCTAAGAAGGACCGGTCTGTGTTGGTCTTGGTGGCAATGATGGATCAACCATACTGGTTACATTGTTGTTATTTTCTCCATGAACTGGATCCTTTGGAACGGTTTTCCCAGTTGGGAGTTGAGTCCTTCCTAGTGGTCGGCCACGACATGGTGGTTGGACTCATGTTGGTTGTGATCGTGTCATCCAATGATTTCTATTTGTTTCTTCGTGTTTGGAAGAAACCTTTGAATAGAATATTCTTCCCATAGATGGCGCCAGAAGTGATGGAGCTGAAAAACGATTTCGGAATCACCCCAAACCGTGATGACATCTGTAATCACAACCAGAAAGAAATTAGACCATTAGAGTGGGCTATCTCCTCGAGGATAACTCCGATGTCTAAGTCAGTATTCGATAATAGTCAAAATTAAATGAAAATCTACCCCCTCCTCCCATGATTCGATATGTATATCGAATAATAAGTTACCATTTAGGTGGAGTTACCTTTGTCAAGTAAAACTCAATTACGTGAAAGTAGGCATTTAGGATAACTGTGAGATCATATCCGACCAATTGCTCCTGGAATCATGGAGTTTTCATAATAGAAAGCATCTTGCCATGCATGTCTTTGGTGTATGAGCTACAAGCTCATTACTGACTTATAAATTGTTTTCGTGACCTTCTAGCGAGTCTCGAAGGTCGCGATGAGTGATCTAAGTCTTATTATGTACATCAAGTGTTGTAGATATTTAATTGTGGCATGGAAGATTTATGAGATGGATTGGAGGTCATTGGTTCAAAGATTGGGATCTAGTAAGGCATTTCCTTAGCTCACAGAAGGCCAGTGACTTGAGAGGTCAGTGGTTAGGAGGTCGCTGTCCACTTCCCTCGCAATATTGATTCGAATCCTCTGTATTTAGGTTGGTATTTGAGTTTATTTTGATAGTATTCTGACCATCATATTCATATATATAAATAAATAAATATATATTTATTACTTTCATTGTATACTTTCTTTTCATTCTCTTCCCTTTCCACTTTTCATCCTGAGCTAACAAAAACCTTATAATAAAAAGAAAAAAAATTAAGTAATGTACAATAACGTTAACCTACTTATTTTAGTGATGGGTGAAACGAACATGATTCGGACTAGTCAACGCAAACAGGCAGAACCCGAACAGAAGTCAACCCAAATGAGCTAGAGGGTCCCATGTCTTCAATACCTGAAAGTCACACTAGCAGAGTCAATGAGGACACGTGGGCAAGTGGCTAGCCATCACCGACCTCCTAGGTCACTAACCTAGAGCTTATCGACATCCTTAATAAGCTTGAGCTGAGGTCTTGCCAGACCCTGACTTCGACCTGGCAAGTTCCGATTCGAATCATAAATCTTCCAAGCCACAACCATTAGTGAGCGACCCTCTAAAGAGCCAAGGATCACTTGGCGTGACCTCACCAGAAGAGATGTTCGAGATCTTCAACATCTACTAAGAGGTCGCAAAGTTGGTTTGAAGGTTGGTTAATGAGCTCGTAGCTATCACAGAGACGTGAATGGCAAGATCTCTTGTTTAGGGAAACTCCATGATCTTGGAAGCAATTGGCGGGATTTCACTGAATCCCACAATTATCCTAATAGCCTACTGTTACGTAATAAGGAGCCCAATTCCAGGAGGTAACAGACTCTTTTCTCTACTTAAACAAAAACACACAATTAGTCTACGGACAACCAGGCTAGAGAATAGAAAACTGAGTCTTCAAACTCTCCCAAAATACTAACTTAGGCATCAGAGCTCTTCCTTGGGCGACAGCCCACTCTGATGACCTCTTTTTCTCATCTTCTTAGGCTGCAGATTGGGGAGCTCCATCGGGATCTGCGGCGTGACCCGATCCAATATCTTTTGGACCCCATCATTTCTAGCTCCGTTTGTGGGGAAGTGGAACAGGAAATAGTCTAGCCTTTTTCCTATATACAATAAACAAACAAAACAATCCTGATGGCTTAATCACAGCCTTCACGTGTTCGACCGCCACGCTGTGGCAGGCCACCAGCCAAAACATAATTGTGCACTGGAGATATAGTTTCTGAAATACCATCGCCAGTGCAGGCCGTTAATGACAGCAATATAGGGCCCAGCACACAACAAGGCTAGCAACTGTTGACACAGTCCGACCCATCCCAGAGTGTCCCGGCCAATCAAAGGTCAACACAAGAAGGGTTGCACTAGAGATACCCAGATCTCACGACGAATGCCAACAACTCCAGGGTACCCAGGCCACAAAGATCTAAAGGAGCCCGAATATCCATGCCCGCAAATCTAATGGAAAGAATGGTGGTGGCCTTGGAAAGGATCTCTGGCAGGAGAGATTATGTTTCCACAAGGCATACTTCGGAGCCCTCCCAAAGGGATATGCAGCTGCCCAAGTGCCAAAACGGGTACACTCAATCGGACAGGCCTCAACCTTTAGAGGCAAGGATCAACGCAATGCCCAATGGTACAGGTCAACCAGAACAAAGGTCACAAGGAGTGAGAACCCCGCCTGTGATCGATATGAGAGAACCCCTCAGGAATGGAAGAGGGTACGACTTAAGAGATAGGCTCAACCGAGCAGCCATCTCTAAGAGCCAGGCGTAGGGTGCAGTCCCTGAAGAGCAGGGGAGCTCATTGCGAACTCCTCTTAGGGCAAATTTGTCTCCTTGTCATAGCCTGATCGAAATGCCAGGTGACAATGCTCGAGGGGCAGCCCCCAACCTATAGAGGAGAGCAGCTCCCTCAGCTAATCAGGAGTAATAGAGCACTATGAACCTTACTGAGCCTTCACCTTTTGTCTACAGCATCCAAGCAGCCAGGATGCATTTAGGCTTGAAAGCTCCACAATTGGATAAAAAATATGATGGAACTGGAGAACCTTAACAACACATTGATTAGTATGTCTCCTACATGGAGATGTTCGAGCATCTCTACCATGTCAAATGCAGAGCCTTTAGGTCCACACTGACCAAAAAGGCCCAGTCGTGGTTCAAGGGAATTCCTCCTGAAGCAAACATCTCAAGCTGGACACAGCTAAAAGAGCTATTTCTGAAAAACTACCAAAGCAGCACGAGGTGCTAAAAGGATATCAACGATCTTTTCCTCATCAAGCAGAAGGTCGGTGAGAGCACCCGAATCTATTACAGTCGTTTCAACGACAAAGTAGTGAAGATTGAGTAGAAAAATGATGCCATCTACATCATTGCATTCAAGCAAGGTTTGCAAGGGAGGTACGTAGCCCTCAGACTGGCCAAGGAGCCAGTAAAAACAATCAAGGTGCTGCGGTCACTCTTGGAAAAACTAATCAAGGCTGAAGAAAATGCGATCTAGAAGAAGATCCCCAGCTTAACCTCAACTGTAGACAGAGACAACAGAGGACATCCGAGGACTCCTAAAAAACAGAAGCAGGATAGGAAAGATCTTCACCCTAAAGGAACCTCCAACAAAAGAAGGAAGGTCATCCCCGACCTCGTGGTCACCCGACTCAAGACATCACGGGTCGAGGTCATGATGGTCATGGAGAAGAGAGGCCTTTTCAAGCCACCTAAGCCTCTCAAGAGTCCCATGGCCAAGAGAGATCCGACAAAGTTTTGCCATTACCATAAAGATCACGACCATCTCATGGAGGATTGCTTCGACCTCAAACGCGAGATTGAGAGACTAATAAAGGAGGGCCACCTACAGGAATTTTTGGAAAAGAACGCAGGACCAGCAAATCCACCACCAGCAAGCCTGCACAACCAAAGACCCCTGGTTGGCGAGATAAACGCCATTGAGAGAAGGTCGAAGCGAGCTCGAAGGGGAGATTCGGAACCCCTAATAGTGTTACTCTAGGTTGGCGACTTCTTAGTGAGGAAAGTCCTAGTTGACACTGGGAGTGCTGTCAATGTCTTATACCGCAAGGCCTTTGATCAAATGGAAATTGACAAGAACTCGCTGTTAAAATCAGACACAGCGCTGACCAACTTCAACGGCAGCACAATTTATGCCAATGGAATCCTATGAGTTCCCACTACAGTCAGAGTAGACAATGGCGATGTCACTGAAACAATAGACTGGATGTTTGTGGAAGCCCTTGGAACCTACAATGCCATACCTGGTTGAAGGGGGTTCATGGACCTGAGAGGAGAGACCTCCCTGCTCAATTACAACATGAGGATCCAGTTCGGTAACACTTGGATCCCACTCGAGGATAGGCAAATGGCCAATGAATGTTACCTCACAGAAGACAACAAGGAAAGCTCCCCAGAGCCCAAGCAAGAATAGTGCATTGACCTCCCAAAAGAGGATGACCACCTCAGAATTCAAGCGGCCGGAAATGGGGAGAAAGTCTTTCTCAATCCCAAATGCCCTAAGAAGGGGAACCAGATTGGAGAGTTCATACCTCCAAAATTCAAGGGAAAACTGGTGGACACCTTTGAAGAAAATTTGAAGGTCTTTGCCTGGCAACCCAACGACCTGGAAGGCGTTGGCCGAACAATTGCGAAACACATGGTCGGGCTCAAGCCAAACGTTAGACCGGTAAAACAGAAGAAAAGAACTTTTGCACCCGAGCGCAATGAGGTCATTGTAAGAGAAGTCCAAGCTCTTCTCAATGCAGGAATCTTAAAAGAGGTGGTGTACCAGGAATGGCTAGCCAATCTAGTTGTGGTCCCGAAGAAGGAAGGGATGTGGAGAATGTGTGTGGACTTCACCACACTTAACAAATATTGTCAGAAAGA